>JAGXOD010000017.1:1012500-1057500 GCA_020368025.1 Brachyhypopomus occidentalis
AGAAAGGCTTGGCTGTCATTGGAGGGAGGGGCTTTGGAGAAAGGCTTGGCTGTCATTGGAGGGAGGGGCTTTGGAGAAAGGCTTGGCTGTCATGGAGGGAGGGGCTTTGGAGAAAGGCTTGGCTGTCATTGCAGGGAGACATGTTACATGTTATACTGTATCTTTACTGTACCACACATTCCTTTTGAATTCTCATTTTCTCAGTTAGCATGAACCAGAGACGTCTTAGATCTGGTTTGCCAACTGTATGTGTTTGCATAGAGAGTTCCCCTTGTCCAGAGATTCTCCCTTTAGTTGAAAGGAATTTACTTTATTTATCCCAGAGGGGCAATTAATAATAGAACTAACGCCTTTTATCATATAAAAAATGACGAACGGTGAATTCTAACAAACACTTTACATTCCCCACATTCTATTCTTTAGTTTTTGTTGTTTGTGAAATACAGTCAGTGTTCTGAGTAGAAGACCAATCATTTTAGCACCAGTGGTTGGGAAACCCTGCGAATGGCTCTCGTGTTTCTGAAATAAGCAACGAAAGCAGCAAATGAAGTAAAGCCAAATCATTCTCTCAGAAGCAGTTGTGGGAGCAGCACAAGACAGACACACAGACACACAGAACTGGCTTTGAGCTGTCCAGGAGACACATTCATCGCTGAGATTTTGGCCTCAGAAAATATCCACCAATCACAGTCCAGGGTTCAGAGTAAAAGTCAGCAACAGAGGGGCCAAAACAGAGCAAACCAAACAATCCAAAACAGCAGGAAACACACAGACACCAGGCAAGTGGTGATATACACAAAACTGATACACAACATAACCAGGCTCAGACTTCACAACTGTTCACTGAAGCTGCCTGAATGTATATTATTATTTCACCAATGTGGTTCTACTAGCAACAGTTAGGGTTAGTGCTAATACCAAGAGGATCGAGGACACCTTGGAGGATTCTGGGAAGTGTCATTTGCATGAGACCAGCAAGAGGCTAAAGGCGTGACAGTTTGTCTGTGTTAAGAAGCTGCAATCTAGTCACCACCGTAGTTTCTGAGAGATTTGTTTCCATCAATCACAGCACTGTGTAAATTCTGATAACAGCAGGAAGCAGTGAAAAACAAAACCACAATATCTGCACATTTTATAACACGGTAGTTTCCATGGACACTCGTGCAGTCGTGTGTTTGCAGAATGAACCATCATGGAGAACCAGCAGCAATTTACGAGAGATTTGAAAAGCTTCAATTGACTTTGTGCACTCTTTTTGTGCTGAGGATCAGAACATTTTATTATCTTGAGGATTAAATAATAATCTAATGTGAAACAGCTAAAAAGTTTTTTTGCTCAATATTGGAAGCTGCAGAGTTTTAAATGTGGATGAAAAATCTAGAAATAGAATTTTGCTCATGGTTTGGGTCTCTTGAGGTGTCTACACAGTGAATCCAGCAAATATAGTTTTGCATTATTCAAGCCCCTACCAGGCGGTAAGCTAACTGAAAATGTTCAAACTAATCCTGAGCAAATTTACCATTCTTCTCAAAAGATATTATAACCAGAACATCATTCAGACCCATAGGATCCATGAGAATGTAAAAGATCTAGAGACACTAGCAGGTCCGATAAAAAGAGCTTGTCCAGAACACGAATCTCACCTTAAATCAGGCACACTCAAGACTTAAGACTCAACCCGATCAACACTACACAAGACTTAACCCGATCAACTCTACACTCAAGACTCAACCTTTCAACGCTACACTCAAGACTCAACCCGATCAACTCTACACTCAAGACTCAACCCGATCAACCCGATCAACGCTACACTCAAGACTCAACCCGATCAACTCTACACTCAAGACTCAACCCGATCAACGCTACACTCAAGACTCAACCCGATCAACTCTACACTCAAGACTCAACCCGATCAACCCGATCAACGCTACACTCAAGACTCAACCCGATCAACTCTACACTCAAGACTCAACCTTTCAACGCTACACTCAAGACTCAACCCGATCAACGCTACACTCAAGACTCAACCCTATCAACGCTACACTCAAGACTCAACCCGATCAACTCTACACTCAAGACTCAACCCTATCAACGCTACACTCAAGACTCAACCCGATCAACCCAATCAACTCTACACTCAATTACACTCAAATACACAGTGAATTACAGGCAGATGACTTTACAGTATGTTGAACTCATTAGTCAGTTTAATCTGGCACAGAAGCAGCTCCAACAAGCCTTCCCAGCATTCCACAGGCCCGTAATCAGAGACGCAGTCCATCTAAGGCGGCAGTTTAAGGAGCCGGTATCTTTATGCCATTGTACAGACAGCAGCACCTGTCCAAAATGGTGGTCCGATTGTCTACCCCATATGTGCGTTCTGTTCTGTTGGACTGACCTGTTTGGACTAACTGGTTTGGAGTCCGTTGCTATGGTGAGCATGAAAACAAGAGAAACACGGTTTTCAGCACGGCTACTGAGTTCATACAGAATCACAGCGCTCATGATGGTGTTGGAACCACACAAGCCCCAGACATGCACACAGTTGGGGGAATTGGCCACGTCAGTCCCATTAGAACAGTCCGGAATGTAGGCCTTTGTTGTCATGACAATAGACTTCAGAAGCATAATGGACTTAGAAGTACAATTACATTCAGGCTAATTTAAATCATTGTGGTTGATGCTTATGCCCAGATCCTGCGGTGCTCTCTGCAGAAGTGTAGGACATTCAGCCTCAGGATGCAGTCTGCAGATCAGATGAGAAGACAGACGTCGTCCCAGCCTGTCTCAGCCTGTCTCAGCCTGTCTCAGCCTGTCCCAGCCTGTCTCAGCCTGTCAGAGGGGCCAAGTACATCTGTGCATGCAGAAATCTCCCGTGTCCTGCGGAGGATGAGAAAAGAGAATGCCTGTGTCTAGCCTTTACCTCCATCTTTAGGGGACAACAGAGAGAGCCCCCTGACCAGCTGTCTCACAGCCTGCTATGGGAAATATAGTCTCACACCACAAGTGCCTGTAGTGCCAGAGTGTGAGGACAGCTGAGAACTGGTGAGAACAGCTGAGAAGATCATCAGGGTCTTTCAACCTGCCACAAACACCACCTACTACACCTACTACAAGCACGGTAAACGCAGCATTATGGATGCTCCATCACGCACCCCTCACAGTGTCTCCACCCTCTCGCTATCCTGACGGCACTGGCGTGAGTGACACTCTCCGTTTGTGGCCAGAGCTTAACACAGTTAGTCACGCTGCTCTGCTTAACACAGTTATTCACGCTGCTCTGCTTGACACAATCACATTGCCTTTATTGCAGGGTTTTGTTTTCATTGTTTGGTGTTAATTTTGTGTTTCAATTTTAATTGATTTAGTTTAGTATATTTAATAGGTAAATATTAGGTATTATTTAGGTATTATGGTATTTATTGTATTATGTTGTGTGCAAACACAACGGTGAACATGTACTAGCACTTACACCTACTCAAACAAGTGTAAACCATGACAGTACCCGACACTGGGTGGTTTAACATACACACACACGCTGATGAAGGGGTGAGATTAGAGCAACACTGTTAAGAGTGGGTGGAAGCATTCGGGGAGGAGAGTAAACACACATGGTGACACTCTGGTAGACCAAAACCAAACCGACATGGAGAGCAGCATCATATGGGCGGAGGAGAGCAGGGCCAGATTACAGTAGAACAAGAGAACCTGCAGTAGAACAAGAGAACCATCAGTAGAACAAGAGAACCTTAAGTAGAACAAGAGAACCATCAGTAGAACAAGAGAACCTTCAGTAGAAGAAGAGAACCATCAGTAGAACAAGAGAACCTTAAGTAGAACAAGAGAACCATCAGTAGAACAAGAGAACCTTCGTCTTTACATAAACAGACACTACAGATGTGGCACTATTCCACTGATATCAATTCTCTCCTTGAACTGACCAATAAAAATGAGTTTTTATGTTTGTCAATCACTCTGGTTACCGTCCTTTGGATGTTGAGGTTCCCATGGCGATAAGCGCCATGTGGCTTTGCACTGTATTCATTTTATCTGCATCAGTCTTGTGCTTTTGTGTCTCCACCCTTCAGTGGTTTCACCTGTGTGTCGTTTCTCCCACATTTGCTAATGTATTTATACCCAGAGTGCTCCTGTCGTCAGCGCAGGTCACTGTGTGTGCGTGTGGTGCAATTACATATTTGTGTTTACTCTCCGCTCTGCTGGGAGTATCAGTGCTTTGTTCTTTTGTAAACATACATTTTGTTTTGCTGTGTTTTCCAGTGTTTTGTTTTGCTGTTTTGCGTTTGCTGTGTTTCCCGGCGTTTCTGGAGTTCCCGCCGTTCTCCCCTGTATGCTGCCCTGGATCTTCATGATGGTTTTGCTCTCGGTAAAATCTGCTCCACATTCACACCCTTCTCCCCCTCCAGCCACAGCTCACACTGCAACCAGATTCTTTAACAAATGGAAAACTACAGTTTTATCCTTTATTTTGTTTGTAGAATCATTTGAAATGAAAAAAATATTTAATAATGTGATGGTCCATTTTGAACTTTTGATCTGAGACGTTTCCCTTCAGAGTAATCATACCCCAGTCCTGTCCTGAGGTTCGTACTGTCAGTGCAATTAACAAAACCTTAAAAAACATTCAGCAGAAGCAGAATATGTTCATAGGGAGGATCTTGCTTCGACTTTTCTAACTATGTTCAGTGTACATAATAAATAATTTCTTTAAATTTTTTTATGAAAAAACGGTTTTTCAATTTAATTTGAAATTACGGGTTGTAATTTCAAATTAAAGTTGTTAAAGTTTCTGATATGATTTGTAACGATGTGATTTACATTAAAAACCTAGGATTTTTTGGAGGTATGTAGACTTTTCATATCCATGACTTCGATGTAGAACTCAGGGCTCAGAACCTCCTGATGTGCACACAAACTCACCACCTGAACCGCTTGTGTGAAGATTGTAGACATCGGGTTGAACTGGAGATACAACTGTGGTCACAGTGGGCTAGAAGCTCTTACCCACTCCAACAAACAACATTACAAATAACAACAAGAAACACTTTAACAACAAACACTTTAACCAAATCTGCCATGAGCTTTAAGGAGAAATGTGTCTCTCAATAAAGAAAATCATTTGATAGGGGGAAGGAAGATGTTTCATTGCTACTTGCCACAGTTCTGCCATTATGGAGATGAATGTCTAATGAAGGTTTTTTCTTAAATCTGCTGTATTCTGGTAAAAATTATCCATTTCTTTTCATCTGTGCCATTGCACAGTCAGCAATATGACAGCAGTTGTGCCACCTCAGTGCTTCTGAAACAATCCTGTCTAAGGTGCATTCTGACCCTTAAAGGTACAGTCTGACCGTTAACAGTACATCCATCCTGACTCTTAAAGGTACAGTCTGACCGTTAACAGTACATCCATCCTGACCCTTAAAGGTACAGTCTGACCATTAACAGTACATCCATCCTGACCCTTAAAGGTACAGTCTGACCTTTAAAGATACAATCTGACCCTTAAAGGTACAGTCTGACACTTAAAGGTACAATCTGGCCATTAAAGGTACAGTCTGGCCCTTAAAAACATTTGTGATTTGTGAAAGAGCTGGAGAGCCTGGGCCTGGACTAAACTGTAACTGACTAAATGTTTTCAAGCTCTAACTTCATTCTCACATTATTGTTTTAATAAAGGCCATATAGAGCTTATATTCACTCACACACACCTACACACTATCATTAACTCCCTCACTCACTCACACACACACTCATCCACTCACTAAGTCACTCACCTCTCTCTCTAAGTGCTCACACATACATCTTACTGGCATCTTCTCCGCTTGCTCTATATAAGCTCCCCTCTTGGAAAACTGTTCATGATATATGAGTCAAATATGAGTCCATATTTGTCTTAGAGTCCGTATTTAACTCCATGCCTACTGCAGCAGAAGCTCTTCCAAAAACAGGTGAAAAGAGAACTATACCATCTCTGCAAAAGGCCCGAAACACTCTGAACGTCACCTCTACTTCACCTCTAATACACATGATTAACTAATCACTACCATGTCAGATGGTTAGTGTCTGTGGATCAGTGGTTAGTTTTTCTCAATCACTGAAGCTACATTATCTGACTGCAAAAGTAACACAACCAATCAAATCACACTTTCACACATCCCATAGTTTTCATCCAAAACACATTGTGTGAAACCTGTAAATACACTTGTCATGTAGCTATGACATGGTGGTCAAACAGACTCATTCACAATTGTTCATTGCTGAAAATGCTCTATGCAAAATACCATGAACAAACATTGTTTGTACAAAAGGGGCTTGTGTGAGGGGGTTAGTGAGGCAGTAGAGTATAGCACAGTATAGCACAGTAGAGTAAAGCGCAGTATAGCACAGTATAGTATGGTAGAGTACAACATAGCACAGTACAGTCATGGTCTGGTGGTTAGGGAACCGGTCTTGTGACCGGAGGGTCGTGGGTTTGATTCCCAGGCCTGAGGCCATGATTGAGGTGCCCTTGAGCAAGGCACCTAACCCCAACTGCTCCCCGGGCGCTATTTACATTTACGGCATTTAGCAGACGCCCTTATCCAGAGCGACTTACAAAAAGTGCTTCATTGTTTTACTCAGAACAAAATCTCTAGCTAGTTAGTTTAGGCTAAAATCAGGAAGAAACTTTAAGCAAAGATATTATTAGATACAGTCAGTATGGACGCCTAGATATACTCAAATATATACTGAGAAAACCCTACTTAACAGATAAAAGCAAGAAAAGTCATTACAGTCACAAATATTTAATACATGCTAGTGTAGTAAAATTTAATTTAAGTGCTCTTGAAACAGATGTGTCTTCAGTCTTCGCTTAAAAACAGCAAGAGACTCTGCCATTCGGACACTCAGTGGAAGTTCGTTCCACCACTGAGGTGCCAGAACTGAAAAAAGTCTGGATGCATGTTTTCCGCATGTCCTGAGAGATGGTGGGTCAAGCCGAGCTGTGCTTGAAGCTCGAAGAGCTCTGGGTACAGATCGGGATTTGACCATTGCCACCATGTATGGAGGTGCTGGTCCATTCTTAGCCTTGTAGGCCAGCATCAGGGTTTTATATCTGATGCGGGCAGCTACAGGAAGCCAGTGAAGAGAGCGCAGCAGAGGAGTAACATGGCTGAACTTAGGAACATTGAAGACAAGTCGAGCCGCCGAGTTCTGGATCAGTTGCAAGGGCCTGATGGTACGCATAGGAAGACCAGCCAGGAGTGAGTTGCAGTAGTCAAGTCTTGAAATGACAAGAGACTGAACAAGCACTTGAGTAGCCTCGCTAGACAGAAAAGGTCGAATTCTCCGAATGTTGTAAAGGAGAAATCTGCATGACCGAGTCAGGTTTGCAACATGGGTTGAGAACGATAACTGGTCATCCACAACTACACCAAGACTTCGAGCTTCAGCAGATGTGGTGACCAGCGAGTTCTCAAAAGAGATGGAAAGATCCTGGCGAGGACTTGAAGTTCCAGTGTACCACAGCCCCCTAGTGATCACTAGTGTGTATGTGTGTGTGTGTGTGTGTTCTGACTGCACAGAAGGGTAAAATGCGGAGGACAAATTTCGATTGGGGTGAAAATCACAATTGACAATGTGGCTGACAATGTGGCTGACAGTGAAGTATAGTAGAGTTCAACACAGCAGAGTACAGTGGATAAGAGCACAGTAGAGTAGTGGAGTATAGTGGATTAGAGTAGAGTACAGTAGTGCACTTGTAGAGTATAGTGGTGCATAGTAAGGTGGAGTACAGTTTAGTATAGCAGAGTGGAGTACAATGGAGCATTTGAACACTTGTGTCCGCTGAAATGCGAGCGTGTGTTACAGCGTGATGCCTGTGCCTGTCACAGCCCCCCACCCCCCCTCCGCTCAACTGGGTGCTGGTTTGGTCACAGAAGAACCAACTATACAGCTGTATCATCTGTCACTGTGCTTCTATGGGTCTGTCAATACTCAGCAGGTGCTGGCTTAATCACACGCTTCACTGCTGTCATATTGTTGTCATATTGTGTAACACATGCCACTGTGATAGTTCATTTAATCCGAAATCACGTGCGTATGAAACAGGATTTGGAAAAACATGCTTAAACTGTGCATTTAGGAATGCGATCAATATATTGAACATGACAACCTAAATGGGTCAATTACAAGATTAATATGAAACACGACAAAACATGAATCGAAGGCACTTCTGCGAATTTAAGATGCTGCTCCCATCGTGGCTTTTACACTGCATCAGATGCACTTTAGGCGAAGAGTTTAATCCATAGGCACATGTCACATGTCACACGCTGGAATACAAAAAGTTCTTAGGGACTCCATAGGACACATCCGTCAGGTGCGTTTAGAGAACAGCTCCACCTGAAGATGGAGGAGGGCAGCCGGTTTCCTGGTGGAGGAGGCAGCAGTCAGAGATATGAGATCCACTCCAGGTGTGCTGAGTTCTCGCCCATTCCTCCACCCCTGGCCACGCCCCTCACCTGAGTCTTGTCTTAGCCCCTCCCATTAATTATCCCCAGGTGTTCCTTGTTTGTTATCCCACTGTGTGTATATATGTATATATATTGGGTGGTATGGTTTGTATGTGTAATGTGGAGCAGTAATGTGACCACATGTTTTCACTGAGAAGAGCAAGTTTTGTTGAGGGCAAATCCAGAATCAGTCAAAGCGCCAACACAAAGCAATCCAGAAGACAGGAACCAGAAAGGGCGAAACAAATACACACGAGGCTACAAGAAAACCAGCGAAACAAAGAACAACGAACAAAGGACTTGCGTAACACACACAAAACAAGACTAGAGCGACCCAACAGAGGCAAGACCACGGACGCCATGTGCAAACACAGTGAAGGCTAGAACAAACACAACAGGGCTAGCACCAGCAGAGACTGCACACAAACAGAGACCTCGTATAACGACAAGCTCTGCTCAAGGCAGGTGTTACAGTTCCCTCAACAACCCCTCTTGTTTTGGTTTGGTTTATGTCCTGGTTTCCACTTTGTGTACTTTTATTTTGAAATTCGTCATTGTGTCTGGATTCACGTCCCTCCCTTGTACTCTGCCCCTCTCATCATGGTCTTCAGGTGTGTCTCGTTTGTTTCTTGGTTTGCCTGTGTATTTGAGTCCTGTGTTTTACCATTTGGGATGTTGGTCATGGTCTGTCTGCAAGTCTGTATGTTTGTTCTCATGTGCTGCTTTTAGTGTTTTTGCTCTTATACCTGTAGCGTTTGTCTGGCTCTGGGGTGTTTTGTTTCTAGTTTAACTTTCTTGGTTGAATTTGTATTATAGTGTGTGAGTATCATGAGTTAGTATGTGGTTTGCTAGTTTGTTGTCTCATGTCTTTGTTTCTAGTGGTTAAGCTGCCCCTGTTCAGTCTATTAGTATTTTCTGTTAGTATATCATGTGTTCTTGGTTTACATTGGAGTTGTCTTAGTCTCATGTTTGTGTACCGTCATATATTTAGTTCTTCTGCTCATTAAACTGTTAAATTGTGTTCTTGTGTCCAGCCTCCAACACCCTAGCATTACAGCAGGACATGGGGTTAACAGTGTGGACACCGGGGGAATGAGGGGTGGAGACTACACACATGGAAAAATGGAGGTAAAACTATGTCAGGGTTTCCAAGAATACTGACCCAGGGAGGTCTGGTAACCGTTTGCACAGGTTGTTCTTGTTGATTCCATGTTTCTTTTGTACCTTCAGTTTCTGTGGACTTCAATGAACCACTTACACCTTCATATTTACTGTGATGGCGCTACAGTATTCACTCTGGTCTGACCCTGACTACAGCAGACAGGTGAGTGTATCCTTAACTGAGCTGAATTCCTGTGGCATCGGTAGTGCATCTCCTCCTGAATGAGGTGTGAACAGTCTATGCAGAAGCCCATCATACAGCCTACACACTAGCGCCAGTGTCTGCATCGGTGTACACCGTTCGTTTCTGTCACTCGGGTAACAGGGAGTCACACCACAGCCAGAGATGGCAACAGTTACTATGGTGAGAGCTAATGGTGCCGTCAGAGTCTGAGATATTCGGGGTGCTGTTCTACATGATGACAGCATGTTCCAGGACCTCGTCTGTAAGTCTCTCCTCCAGACGGGGGACTGAAGACGCGTGGGATTGGAGAAGCAGCTGTGCGGTGTTCCTTGTGAAGGGAACCCTGAATGTGTGTAGGAGCTGAGATACCTGATCGTTCAGGTAAGGCCATGCGATATGTTTTCTTTCAAATTAAGTGTCCTCTGACCATGTTGCTGTACAATATGCAACTGTGTAGAATGTAATGTCAGTGTAACATGGACTGTGATGTTTTTGAGGAAAATGACCCTTTGCAGAGTCGATGTGTGGCTGAGACGTGACTGGAGTTGGTCAAAGTGGCAGAAACATCACAGATCACTGAGCCACGGTGCACATGCCAGACCTCAGGTAGGAGCCTGCAGCCTCTGAAAACTGTGATTGGCTGCGTTCCAGTCACTGGGCCCCATGTTCCCATTCCTGATTAAACAGACCTGGTAATAGCTGATTTGCCAAGCTTTTTGTGATTTGGGATAACTTCCTGTTTTACCAAGCCCGTCATATCGGAGAGTGGTTTACTGCCCCACCAGTGGACGCTGATGGAGTTCTAATGCCCCGTTTGCTGTTCCTCAACCTTGTTTGTTTGGAGTTAGTTGGTTTGTGTTTGTTTGTTTTTGAATACATGAACAGTTCTTCCTCCCTATTTGGAGGTGGACATGTTTATATTTTCTACAGCACTATATATAGCCTGTCTAGATCTCATAGAAATAGTTCACATTTAGTACATCAACATATAAACAATGATTTGGGTGGCAAAATAGCCCCACTCAAAATGAGGAAGCATAAACTCCAGAGACTTATGGATTCATCAGCATGACAGGACACATGAGGATTGAACCCATGACCTTGCGGTTGCTAGGATGTTGCTGCACTAGCTTCACCAGGTGAACTACAACCATTGCATCCCAAAGAGTAAAACAATGAGTGATGTAAGGTTTTCTGGAGATTAATCTGAGAGCGAAGTGGGTCTGAGTCGACGGCTTTGAGGCTGTTTGTGGGCTTATGTAGACAAATGACATCAAAGTTGGGAAGTAAGCTGCTTCTGTAGTCATTGTGACTACAGCACTGATATTTTTGAGTTTACTAACAAGCTTATTCATATATTTAAAGCTACCACACATACTTTTATTCAGTGATCCATTCAACATTATAATCAATTTCTAAGGTTTGAAAGAGCAGAACAGTGTAGAATCAGCAGAAAAGCACAAAACCTTCATCGGTGTAAAGTGCAACTTACAGTCTCAGGCAGAGACTCCGTTCTTTCTCTCTCTCTCTCGCGCGCTATATATATATATATAGTGGAAGAGAACAGCAGAATAGTACATCATATGAGAGAAAGAATCATCACATAATAGCAGTGCTCAATGGTTAAGAGATCTCAATGCTCAGTGCCGCCTCCCTGAGTAGGATCCTGTCAGCATTTCAACAGCAGATGTCCAGGAGCGGTTAAGACATATAAAGACCTGGGTGGCGCCGACCCATGCCTACTGGCTAAAGCAACTAACGGCTCAGCATGGCCGACCAGCAGAATGAATGAGCCACCTGCTAATCCTGCCTCCTGTCCAGCCAGGCCAACAGAAGGCCAGACTGGACTGGTCATGAAGGACCCCTCAAGGCCCAAACACCATCCAACTTCAGGCCAATAACTTGCTTGTCCACAACATGGAAGCTCCTGTCCGGAATGCCAGCCACCAAGCTGAGGAACATGTGTGCAGGGACATGCGCAGGTGCTCAGAAGGGGACTGGTGGCCACGCCAGAGGCTCAAAGCACGACCTACTGACAGAGCTGAACACCAGGTCTCAAAGACCAGATGGACCGAGATAAGCATTGTCTGGGATGACTATAACAAATCACATGAGTCTTTAAAGCACTGAGCTCCAGGTTGTTTTGGCTGCACCAGGATATTAGTTTGTCAATCTCCACACTTATCCATATCAGAGATTAGACTAATGAGGATGGTGTCATCAGCAAACAGCAGGACGTTTGACTTTGTGTACGGGAGAAGAGCAGAGGAGTTGGACACAGAGCCTCGTGGGAAGCCAATGTGCCCATGGTCCAGGAGTCGGACACATCCAAGCCGTGGCCCCCAAGGATGAACAGATGATGGAGTGCTCCAATCACTGGGACACTGTCACCATGGAAGCAGACAAAATGCCATGACCTGATTAGCCCCTCCATGGAATGTACCACTGACATATAGCAGGGGTGGCTGATTATAAGACCTGAAGGACAGCACAGAGGCACTAATCATGGCAAAACAAGATCAAGCACTGAGCACCAGGTTGATCAAAGCAGGGTGCATCACACCAGACAACATGCTCCAGATGCAAAGGAGCCCCTGAGACAATCCCAGCAGCTGGTAGCAGGATGAAAGGTGCTAGCAGAGAAAGCAAACACTGAGAGACACCCCCAAGTGGGAGGAACCATGTACAGGAACATGAGCTGTACACCCCCCGAGTGGGAGGAACCATGTACAGGAACATGAGCTGGACACCCCCCGAGTGGGAGGAACCATGTACAGGAACATGAGCTGGACACCCCCCAAGTGGGAGGAACCATGTACAGGAACATGAGCTGGACACCCCCCGAGTGGGAGGAACCACAGTGAGAGGTGGAGAAGAACAAGACTAGGACAGATGAAAAAGTGACGATCCATCCAGACATTGTGACCGTAGACAAAATGTACAAGCAAAGACACATCACCTATCAGCACAGTCTTGTTCCTGTAATCCTAATATACATCTGCTGTTGCTTTCAGTGGTTTCATTGTCCTGCTTGGGTTACGTGCAGTTACCCCTGGGCTGTGTTATGGCACGGCATGGCAACTGTAATACGAACAGCCCTATGGAACAATTTAAGACCTCTTGCTATGTTGGTGCCTATAATCTAATCTGTCATTAATAAGGAGGTATACAGGCTTAGATTCAAGCAGATTTTTAAATATTCACACTTGATAAAATTTGAAAAAAGTTTTTTAATCATTCACTTCAAAATTATGTGAATTTGTTAATTTACAGTTAGAGATTGTATAAAATCTGTTAGTTAGTGTCCGTATCTTGATAAAATTCACAGAAATATATTAGTGTCAAAAATGTCACTCAAATATCTGATCTGTTATTACATGCTGTCATTACAGCCACACAGTGTCATGACGCATCCTAATCTGTCTCACTTGACGTAGTTATGTCAAGTTGATATCAAAGGTGACAAAAGCAGCTTGTATGAGAGTTGCTCATGTTGGCATAAGGGTTATAAATGTTTGTCAGCAGTCATAAAGGGCTTATGTAGGCGTCATGTACCCTTCTGAACAGTGCCGTTCACTAGTGTTATCAGGTTAGTTCTTGTCTGTATTTATTCTCTGTTTGGCCTACAAAAATTAAATAAATAAACAGTTTGGCACATTTTTTTAGAATGGAAAGAACCAATTTGCATATGTATAAACTCCTGGGTTTTAAAAAAAAAACTATTAAATGCTGCTACAACTGGGCACGTGCCTGTCGTCTCCTTGGTTAATTCAAACAGAATAAACTATTTTGTTCCTCAATCCCTTGATGCTGAGTTAAAGAGATCCTTTTTAACATTTAGCATGAAAACATGCAAATCAGGACATTTAAATAATTCCTGACTAGCATACAGCAGTGTTAGTGTTAGACCAGTGAGTTACACAGACCTTTCAAAGAAGTTTGCCACATGCCTTCAAAATGGGAAGGTGAGGTTCAGCAACAACCAAAATATTGTTAAATGATTCTGGGACACCAGATCAAATTAATTCAGAGCTTCTGAGCTATAGTGGGGCTTTTTAAATGTTTGTTTTGTTTTGGTTTTTTGGTGAACTCTTTCTTTTTATGTTTACTGAAATTACAAATGGCAGCAATGTGAGAGATTTGCCCCCAGGTGCAAATCTGCAATCAGAATGGACCTTGATACGCCCCTGTCAGTCACCTCCAGCTGGGCTCGCATGTCTCATTCTTACTCTCCTGTCGCACTTTGGCAGGGACATCGCATGAAGACGGAGAGGCCGATTCCCTCTGTGTTTATGCCCGAAGGAACAAAACACATCAGGTGACTGAGAGGTGGAGGAGCTTCATCCTTTAGAGACCTGAACCCAGGCAAGCCCACTGCACTGGGCCTGGAGCACAGACAGAGAAGCACATAACAGAGTAATGCTGTTTTTAAAAGAAAAATCCTAATTTATACTTTCAATGTGTAAAACAAATGCTATGTGTGTGTGTGTGTGTGTGTGTGTGTGTGTGTGTGTAAAATACAGAATACACAAACACTCACTTAGCTCATCTGGTAGAGCACGGTGCTAGCAACAACAGGATCATGCACTTTCCTCCCGGAGCACATGTACAGTTATGTAGTTATGTGTGAGATGTAAGTCTCGCAAATTCTAAAAATCTCTACCAATTGCTGTAAAGGCAAAGTGCAGAACTCCCGAGACGTGTGTAAATCGTCAGCCTTTACCCATTTCCTGTGTTGTATAGTGAACGTTCTCGCCACTGCCGACCCCTTCGACAGAAGGCAGACAGATTGATCGGGTCTTGAACTGCTTAGCATACAAAGTACTGCAGGTCCACTACTCTCTGCGTCTCTTCTCTGTTTGAGAGGCTGTAAATGCAAATATGCTCATCTCCGAGTGGCTGAAGTTCAGAGCTACATTTCACTGCCTGATGGTCTGTCTAGTACCTGCGTGGTGATGCAACACGATCTTGCTGTGGACACTAGGTGGGCAGCTCACACAATCACGTTCTACGCAGCGGGGCGTCAGGGTTTGTTTCTGCCGTCTTGCTTCTGTGACGCTTGTGGGACAGAGAGACATTTACAGCGTTGACGTTGAAGTGAGACAGCGCTCGAGAAACAGATGAGACAGCTCAGATATGGGATGTTTTTTTGTAAGCAGTAGCTGTGTGTGTTTATCTATGTAAGGGACATATGAACAAATGGGACCACACATAATTAACACACAATTAATCAGATGTATTTTAAGTTAGAAGGCTTACGTCATGAATGAATACATATGAATGAATGCATATATAGTGGAAACCGTATCTGATTTGCAGTTGTAATCCTGCCAGACTATTTGTTTGACTACACTACAGATTACTGAGCTGCTTCAAATTCTGCTCACATTTACACTAGCGCTATGCTACGTCTAGCTGAGTCGAACTCTCAATTCCTTCCTTAATTACTCCGGTGAATCTACTGCCTTCTTGTCAAGTAGTCAAACCTTCTTGTGTGTGTACATTTGCTAATCATTAATTTGTTTAAGTGTAATTGTTTTTTTGTGTTTGTTTGTTTTTTCATCTTGTCGCTAAGCAGAGCGTGTAGTGTGGAAAAACACTGTAGCTTTATTCCTCTTTTAACGCCCAGTGGTAATGCCAGACGTCTCAGACAGCCAGCGTAGCGTAAAAACCCAACATGTCATGTGTCATACATGTATGATGCATGTCATACGCGTGGATGAACCATGAAGCGTTATGTTGTACTGAAGTTGCAACAGTTACTAGTCTTATGTAACATTTTATGCAAGGACAGTTCTTGCACTGGAGAGGAACGTACATGAAGACCTTCTCGAAGCCCACGCATGCTCCACCAGCTCTCTGGAGCTTGCCAAGGGGTCAGGCACCAGCCTACACCCATAGCCGCTGCAGAGGGAGATGCTGGCCAGATCACTAACATTGTGGAACACGGATGTTTTCACATTTTATGATTTCAGCATTTCTGATGCTCCTTTTTATGCTGGTCAGTGATGGTCAACTTCCGCCCTTCGGTCTCATGCCACAGTTTAATGCCGTTAATGATACATGTACTTGTCCTCATAGGTTGTGCTGTACAGACATTTCATGGAGGTGGGTGGGGGGATAGCTGAAAACAGCTAACTCATCTAGCATGGCAAACCTTGCAAGATTTAACACTCGCATGTGAATCAGTATGTTCAGTAAAGCTGGAAGCTCCTGTTGTATGGCTGCGTGCGCATGCGTGTGTGTGTGTGTGTGTGTCCTACCCTGGAGCCTTGGTGGTCTGTGTCATGTATCATCGTCTCTGTGTGCTTTTGACATGTCACACTAACACACGCCTCACTGCATCACCTGTTCCAACATTTCAGCATGTCCAGTGCACTTCCAGTGTGTTGAGTCTACCCTCTGTTGTGTACGGCAGGCTTGGACTTCAATATACATCTGATTAGAACTGTTAGCGTTCATGATTGTGCTGGTGAACCCAGTAATACATCATGCTTGTTACTGGTTATGGGTGTGGTTATGGGTGTGGTTTTGGGTGTGGTTTCAGTTTGGCAAAGGTGTGAGTTGTAAGGGCGGAACAAGCAGTTATAAGGCAGGGTGATAAATGTAATAAAAGTGATAAACTAATAAATAGTGATGTGTGTCTCTCCAGTGTCTGATTGGTGTCTGATCAGTGTCTGATTAATGCTGTCCAGACTCTTTTTTTTTTTTTGTTCTCTTTGCAGACGCCAGCATCTTCAACCTTCGTACACACCTCTCTGCTTTTGCCCTCAACCTCATCCTGACGCACAGAGCAGGCGACACAACCAATCTGACCTTCAGCCCTGAGGAGGTTCACTGTGTTCAGTGCTCCAGTGGCGGAGAGGCCAGTAACCACCATCACCTCTCAGATCCCCCTCTTCCTTTACTCTCCCACAGTCTCCCTGACCACACCACTGCTCCACATCCCTCCCCCGCTCCTGCCGTCATGATGCCCCCTTCCACCCCGATGCTCCTCTTCTGCTCTCTCCCAGGAATCTGCCCCAGACACTTTCCTCTCTCCATGCTCCTTTTTGATTGACCTTATATGTCCTCACCCCTCCAGCCCACCTGCCCCATGGCTGAAAGCTGATGTCTGTAGACAAAGTGGAAGGAACTGAGAAGGTCCAGGGAATCACAGGTAGGTTCTGGCCTTCCTCCTGCCCACTCGCTCCTCTCGATGTCTTCATCAGACGCTTCAGCTACAATGGCTGCGTTCTGACAAAGGGGCCCAGTTCATGCAAGCTCAACTCCATCTCTTCATCTCAATCCTCCGCTCTCGCTCCACCCACCTCTCCAACCTCAAAGGAGCCTGCTGCCTTTTTGGAGAAGGTTCCTCCACCTGTCCTCTTCCTCCACCTTTTAGTCCTCTTTCCTTTGTCTCCTCTCTGTCAGCTAAGCAATCACGTACACTGATGTGAGTATAATCAGATAAGCCATCAGGTACACTGATGTGAGTATAATCAGATAAGCCATCAGGTACACTGATGTGAGTATAATCAGATAAGCCATCAGGTACACTGATGTGAGTATAATCAGATAAGCCATCAGGTACACTGATGTGAGTATAATCAGATAAGCCATCAGGTACACTGATGTGAGTATAATCAGATAAGCCATCAGGTACACTGATGTGAGTATAATCAGATAAGCCATCAGGTACACTGATGTGAGTATAATCAGATAAGCCATCACGTACACTGATGTGAGTATAATCAGATAAGCCATCACGTACACTGATGTGAGTATAATCAGATAAGCCATCAGGTACACTGATGTGAGTATAATCAGATAAGCCATCAGGTACACTGATGTGAGTATAATCAGATAAGCCATCAGGTACACTGATGTGAGTATAATCAGATAAGCCATCAGGTACACTGATGTGAGTATAATCAGATAAGCCATCAGGTACACTGATGTGAGTATAATCAGATAAGCCATCAGGTACACTGATGTGAGTATAATCAGATAAGCCATCAGGTACACTGATGTGAGTATAATCAGATAAGCCATCAGGTACACTGATGTGAGTATAATCAGATAAGCCATCAGGTACACTGATGTGAGTATAATCAGATAAGCCATCAGGTACACTGATGTGAGTATAATCAGATAAGCCATCAGGTACACTGATGTGAGTATAATCAGATAAGCCATCATCACTGATGTGAGTATAATCAGATAAGCCATCAGGTACACTGATGTGAGTATAACAGATGATGTGAGTATAATCAGATAAGCCATCACGTACACTGATGTGAGTATAATCAGATAAGCCATCAGGTACACTGATGTGTATAATCAGATATAATCAGATCAGATAAGCCATCAGTACACTGATGTGAGTATAATCAGATAAGCCATCAGGTACACTGATGTGAGTATAATCAGATAAGCCATCAGGTACACTGATGTGAGTATAATCAGATAAGCCATCAGGTACACTGATGTGAGTATAATCAGATAAGCCATCAGGTACACTGATGTGAGTATAATCAGATAAGCCATCAGGTACACTGATGTGAGTATAATCAGATAAGCCATCATACACTGATGTGAGTATAATCAGATAAGCCATCACGTACACTGATGTGAGTATAATCAGATAAGCCATCACGTACACTGATGTGAGTATAATCAGATAAGCCATCACGTACACTGATGTGAGTATAATCAGATAAGCCATCAGGTACACTGATGTGTATAATCAGTATAATCAGATAAGCCATCAGATAAGCCATCAGGTACACTGATGTGAGTATAATCAGATAAGCCATCAGGTACACTGATGTGAGTATAATCAGATAAGCCATCAGGTACACTGATGTGAGTATAATCAGATAAGCCATCAGGTACACTGATGTGAGTATAATCAGATAAGCCATCAGGTACACTGATGTGAGTATAATCAGATAAGCCATCAGGTACACTGATGTGAGTATAATCAGATAAGCCATCAGGTACACTGATGTGAGTATAATCAGATAAGCCATCAGGTACACTGATGTGAGTATAATCAGATAAGCCATCAGGTACACTGATGTGAGTATAATCAGATAAGCCATCACGTACACTGATGTGAGTATAATCAGATAAGCCATCAGGTACACTGATGTGAGTATAATCAGATAAGCCATCAGGTACACTGATGTGAGTATAATCAGATAAGCCATGTACATGTGAGTATAATCAGATAAGCCATCATGTACACTGATGTGAGTATAATCAGATAAGCCATCAGGTACACTGATGTGAGTATAATCAGATAAGCCATCAGGTACACTGATGTGAGTATAATCAGATAAGCCATCAGGTACACTGATGTGAGTATAATCAGATAAGCCATCAGGTACACTGATGTGAGTATAATCAGATAAGCCATCAGGTACACTGATGTGAGTATAATCAGATAAGCCATCAGGTACACTGATGTGAGTATAATCAGATAAGCCATCAGGTACACTGATGTGAGTATAATCAGATAAGCCATCACGTACACTGATGTGAGTATAATCAGATAAGCCATCAGGTACACTGATGTGAGTATAATCAGATAAGCCATCAGGTACACTGATGTGAGTATAATCAGATAAGCCATCAGGTACACTGATGTGAGTATAATCAGATAAGCCATCAGGTACACTGATGTGAGTATAATCAGATAAGCCATCAGGTACACTGATGTGAGTATAATCAGATAAGCCATCAGGTACACTGATGTGAGTATAATCAGATAAGCCATCAGGTACACTGATGTGAGTATAATCAGATAAGCCATCAGGTACACTGATGTGAGTATAATCAGATAAGCCATCACGTACACTGATGTGAGTATAATCAGATAAGCCATCAGGTACACTGATGTGAGTATAATCAGATAAGCCATCAGGTACACTGATGTGAGTATAATCAGATAAGCCATCACGTACACTGATGTGAGTATAATCAGATAAGCCATCAGGTACACTGATGTGAGTATAATCAGATAAGCCATCATACACTGATGTGAGTATAATCAGATAAGCCATCACGTACACTGATGTGAGTATAATCAGATAAGCCATCAGGTACACTGATGTGATGTGAGTATAATCAGATAAGCCATCAGGTAACACTGATACACTGAGTATAATCAGATAAGCCATCAGGTACACTGATGTGAGTATAATCAGATAAGCCATCACGTACACTGATGTGAGTATAATCAGATAAGCCATCAGGTACACTGATGTGAGTATAATCAGATAAGCCATCAGGTACACTGATGTGAGTATAATCAGATAAGCCATCACGTACACTGATGTGAGTATAATCAGATAAGCCATCAGGTACACTGATGTGAGTATAATCAGATAAGCCATCAGGTACACTGATGTGAGTATAATCAGATAAGCCATCACGTACACTGATGTGAGTATAATCAGATAAGCCATCACGTACACTGATGTGAGTATGGTATATGTATACGGTATTGTCAGCTAAGTCATCCCAAAGCAGATGTGTTGTTTTGAGTCTACAGAGCATTCAGTCCTTGTAATTACTGTAAAACAAAGCGGAAATGAAGAGACCAATCAATTAACCCCACCCGGGGCTTCTGCTGGTGTTCATCCAATAGGAGTGCTTCATTAGCAACAGTGAGTCTCGCTCTCACACTCTAAACATTCAGTGACAAAAAACCGTCACTGACATCATGACATCATGGGTAGAAGCTGGAAGTGTTTCAGGAAGGAAAGCACACTATGATTACACGGTGCTTCTCACTTTCTACAGAAGCTCACACAGAGTGCTCAGGCCTCCAGGGTTTAGTGTGGAGGGACACCCTCAGCACTGGGAACATATACTGCTTTATACTTCTAACGAAAAGCATGTTTATCTGCAGATGTCCAAATCTCAGCGGGGCTCTGATTCCTTCCGATCAGATTTCCCAGTGCCATGGGCTGATATTTACTATAACAGAGCCATGGTGCTTTACCTTCCGCAGTAACCACGCCGACAGTTTCATAAGTATGTAAGACGTACATTTACATTTCTGGCACTTAGCAGACACTCTTCTCCGGAGTGATGCACAGGAGTGATTTACTCGTCTCCCTAGCAAGCACAAATGAGTTAGAGTGGAAAAATCCCCCTGACCAACACTGCCTGCTGTCTGTGCTGATGGTGTTTATTGAGTTTGATCTTTACTGTTTTATTACACTTATGTTTGATGTTGTATCTTATTCATCTTAGACAAACTCAACAGCCATTAATTGAAATGTTGTATACAATACAACAATTTAACGGTGTGATAAGTGTAATGAATCAATAAAGAGAAACACAGGAGAATAAGAGCTAGCACTTATAGAACAATAAACACAAAATTAGCATTCTCAACATGGTGAACAAGACATCAACAAAACCTTGAAATAACTTCAAATGCTGAAGAGAACAGAGTAGTTTGGGGATGAAGTGAGCAATGATTACAGGTATAAACAGGCTGTGTGTACGGGTGTGTGTGGGCTGTGTGTACGGGTGTGTGTGGGCTGTGTGTACGGGTGTGTGTGGGCTGTGTGTACGGGTGTGTGTGGGCTGTGTGTACGGGTGTGTGTGGGCTGTGTGTACGGGTGTGTGTGGGCTGTGGGTACGGGTGTGTGTGGGCTGTGTGTACGGGTGTATGTGGGTTGTGGGTACGGGTGTAGACCCACACACACACACACACAAGGCAGGTTTTTTCATGTGTACATTAGAGAGTGACATGTTTATGAAACTCCACTTTTGCGTACATACATGTGGATATGTTAACTTACACTTGCATATACATATTTGTACATACAATGTTTCACAGACATTTCCACATACACACCCTTCCCTAAATGTTTCACTGTAACTATAACAGACCTCACATACTGATACATTGATTTTCCTGTCACACACACCCACAAACACACACACCACAGACAAAAACACTATAAACAGCAGTGCCCACTTTCACACACATGCACCAATACACACACACACACTCCAGCTGCGCACATTCACACACGGACACACCACACACATCAGCTGCAGACATTCTCAGCAAAGCATCAATAAACATACAAACTCATATACCATACATAAATGCACGTCACACACACCAGCTGCTCACACTCACCATTTACACCAGTGCACACACATACCACACAAAAACAAACCACACACACACTATACACACACACACTGTGGAGATCACAATTATTTACTATTAGCAAGGCTAGCAGTAGCTTAACTATAAAGCCAATACAGGAGAGAAATGTCCTTTTGTCAATTTGAGCAAAATGTTAGCAGGCAACATGAGGCCTAAGAGCAGTGGGACAGGAAGTAAAGTTGGACAGGAAGTAAAGTGAGACAGGAAGTCCTTGGTGTGGGAGATCTTATAAAGTGGGACAGGAAGTCCTTGGTGTGGGAGGGCGTCCAGCAGCTCCTTCTAAGAAACTGGAATTCACTGGAAATGTCAAAAGCCACAATGGCCACGTCCCACTGCTGCAGATTTCCACCACAAGCAGGAGCAGGTGGGGGTGCGTTTCTCTACACCACAACCTGGACACGCAGGGGACAGCAGCACTTAATAGCATGTTCATAGACTAGTCATGAACTATGTATGATAATAATGTAAAATAAAAGATTAATGTATATTGAATTATATTTATAATTAATAAGTTAATGTTATACTGTTAATATATAAAAGACCACCAGTTCTTAAAGTCCACCCAATGTGTTTTGATTGATTTGATTGTCTATTACAATAAGCTATTATACGGAACTCACTATGCTCATGCATCAATTATATGTAATTTGCTGTTTTATATGAATCTGCATAGATTGTGTAGACTGTGTAGATTGTATAGATCATAGGTCAATTAGCGCATGATAAAATGTTTTGACATTTTCATTAGTGAGCTACTTGAACACCATTAAAGTCTTTGTTGTTGTTAATGAGCCACGAGAACCATGCAGGGGTTTGGTGTTGCTGGAAGAGGGGTGGGGCATAATGTACAGGGGTGGACCTTATTTAAGAGGGGGGGGCATAATGTACAGGGGTGGGCCTTATTTAAGAGGGGTGGGGCATAATGTACAGGGGTGGGCAGTTAATCTTCTGCCCACCCCTGGTACATAAGTAGGCAGTTAATCTTCTCACTTCTTTCCACGTATTAACCTTTTGGCAAACATGTTCATCTTGTCTTCATTGACGCTGCATGACTTTTACATTACGACAGAGATTAAAATGAAGAGTTTTATTGTCATGTGCCCAGTAAACAGGCAGTTACACAGTACAATGAGATTCTTACTTCACATGCCCTATACTCACACTCCATCCTGCTAGGCCTAGTGTAGATGCCGTGACAACCCTGACCCAGAATGCAGCACTATGAATCAGACTGCAGTCCTCCACCGTGGTCGCCCACATCAGATTTAAAACCCTGGTGTTTGCCCACAGAGCTGTCAGTAACCCCACCCTCTCCTACCTACACCATCTCTCAGGAACCACACCACTCGAACCACCATGCGATAAAAATCTACCAGCACCCAGACAGCGGAATGAGGTCCCATTATCTGACCATACATCGGAGCCTTTTGCTATCTTCTAAAATAGTCTAAAGACCTAGAGCACTGTAGACCTAGAGCACTGTAGACCTAGAGCACTGTAGACCTAGAGCACCGTAGACCTAGAGCACCGTAGACCTAGAGCACTGTCGACCTAACAGACCGTTGGGCCTCGTAGGAGCCACCCATTCCTGAACAGGTAATCATTGTGCCACCTTTCGGATAATAAAAAGTAATTCTGAACTTGTTCTTGTTATGGTGCTCTCAGCAAAAGATCAATGTTTATATACAGCGTTCTACGGATGCACTACCGCACCACATTGATTATGAATCATTATGGCAAGATGAAAGGAGAGAAGTTGTGATTTTATTTCAAATCTTACACCAGTTCTGAGGCTGCAGGAGTCTCGGAGGACAACAAGCACATAGAAAATCTCCCGTCTTCACCCGCAGCACCTTCAGTGTGTGGGGCAGTTCACAGCTCCACATCATCTTCACCCCCAGCCCCCTCTGAGTGCGGGGCAGTTCACAGCTCCACATCGTCTTCACCCCCAGCCCCCTCTGAGTGCGGGGCAGTTCACAGCTCCACATCGTCTTCACCCCCAGCCCCCTCTGAGTGCGGGGCAGTTCACAGCTCCACATCGTCTTCACCCCCAGCCCCCTCTGAGTGCGGGGCAGTTCACAGCTCCACATCGTCTTCACCCCCAGCCCCCTCTGAGTGCGGGGCAGTTCACAGCTCCACATCGTCTTCACCCCCAGCCCCCTCTGAGTGCGGGGCAGTTCATAGTTTACAGCTCCGCTCTGCTTGCAACGTCTGCCTCTATTTGAGATATAACAGTTTGAAATATAAATGCTTTGAGCACACAAAGTGATCCGTTGTCCTGGTGATGAAACATGGAGACACATCTATGCATGTGTACAAGAGAGGAAAAGTAAAATAGATGCAGGGAGAGGCAGAAAGATAGATAGATAGAGAGAGAGAGAGAGAGAGAGAGAGAGAGGCAGGAGTATTTAGCACTGGTGACCAAAATGTACATGTGAAAACTCCTATAATCATACCCAGCATACAACTTGCCAAGACAGACAGAAGAGTACCAGGGTGTGCTGATCCCATCAACCTCCACTGCACACAGCACCGAAAGACAGAGAGAGAGAGACAGACAGGGGCTGAGACAGACAGAGAAAGCAGAGAGGATATTGCATAAACACTATAAAACAGGTGGAAAGACTGACTCAGAGGTGGACAGGAGTAAGTATGGACATTATGCGTGGCAAAGGGGACACATTCTTACATAACACCCACGCCCCGGATACCGAGCTAGCTGTTTGTCCTGAATACTGTGTTCTGTGCAAAATCCAATAACTGAATTGTGAAAATTATGCTTTTGCCTCTGTATTTTGCTTCAGAATATGTGTGTCTCTCTTCATCTCCCTGTTTCTGTTTCTCTCTCTCTCTCATGGTCTTTCAGAGCTGCGTCACACACTCACCCACACAACCACACACACTCACACACACATGAAGTCTGGTTCAGCTTGTTATTCTTTGACCTGAGCATGTGTAGGCATCAGTGCCTTTTAAAGCCCTGTACCACCACAGGATGGTTTGGACCCAGGTTACCCAGTGGTGAGCACAGGCTGTGTGAAGCTCTCGCTGGCCCGCCTGCCCTCCCTGCGGGTCGAACCAGGACCTTTCACACCCACACAGTCCACTCCTCCTCGAGATGTGACCACGCTGCCTGCTGCCCGGCGTCTACGGGAGTGTGGGAACTGCAGAGGCGACGGATTTGTTCCTGCTCACCAGGCTACGGACACCTGCTGTCTACCACATGTAATTAGACTCCAAACCAGAGTCTTCGCCTGTCTCCCCGAGTCCCGCCTGTGTCCCGGAGTCTCGCCTGTGTCCCGGAGTCTCGCCTGTCTCCCGGAGTCTCGCCTGTCTCCCCGAGTCTCGTCTGTGTCCCCGAGTCTCGTCTGTGTCCCCGAGTCTCGTCTGTGTCCCGGAGTCTCATCTGTGTTCCTGCTCTACAGCTTGTCTGCGTTTGACGCTACGCTTCCTAAGTACGCCTTCATCATCCATTAATTAAAACTGCTCCTGTTGCCTGAGTATGCCCTGTAAATATGAACACGCACAGATTATACGTGCAGGAACGTTTAGTCCCTGTTGAACTGTCCCTGTTGATCTGTCCCTGTTGA
This sequence comes from Brachyhypopomus occidentalis, assembly GCA_020368025.1. Taxonomy (NCBI): domain Eukaryota; kingdom Metazoa; phylum Chordata; class Actinopteri; order Gymnotiformes; family Hypopomidae; genus Brachyhypopomus; species Brachyhypopomus occidentalis. Next base: position 1,038,136 of record JAGXOD010000017.1, read on the forward strand.
TCTGTCCCTGTTGAACTGTCCCTGTTGAACTGTCCCTGTTGAACTTCTGTCCCAAAGTCCTGCGGCTCTCCCAAGTTTACATTTAACCTTCACTTCATATGCCATCATTGTTTCATATTTACATAATTTTCTCTTTCTGGAACTTTTGCGACCCCAAAAATGCATCATGAAAATTCTGCACACACCCTGTATGAGCCGACAGTGAAATATTCGTTGTGCAGCAGCAGGAGTAAGAATGGGGGTGTTTTAAATGCAGCATTGCCTTCTGGGTCAGACCTACACAGTTAGTGGAATAGCGAGAGGAGAAATGGGAATAATGTTGACATGCAGACGAGCTGTTGAAGCCATCAATAAATAGCGCTGTGTCTGTAAATCGACTCGGAAATCGTCAGATACGCTGACTCATAGGGGAAGCATATTCTGAAAGGACTGGTTAATATATCTCCAAGTTTATTAGACAAGAGACAAGGAAGAATTAAGAAATTTAATGAGGTAAGAGATTCTTGCGATGACTTTGACTGTTACAATCAATGAGAATGAAATTTCAATCTGATTCCTTTGTAGCTGATTGAAACTAATCTCGGAGTGAAAATGAAGCACTTGTGAAAAGGTTTGACCAGTAAAGGACATGGTGTCTGTATGAGCTGAATGGGGTGGGGGGGGGCGTTAATAAGCATGAGAAGGTTCGAAATATATGTCGTCATAAAGCAGGCAAACAGTTGTTTCTAATCACTGTAACACCAGTACCAGGATAGAAAATGATAGCCAGTTGTTAGTCTAAAAAGGGTTAGAAATACAGTAGAAGTGGCTTCAGAGCTCATATACTTTAATTGGCAAAATAAAAGTCCAAAGATGCTTTATATTTATTAGTATTTTTTCAATGAGGGTCCATTCTTAACTGATCTGTCCATTTATCCGTCCTCTATCAAGCAGCACATCTGTCCAGTGATCCATCCTGCAACACAGCCAGTTTCGCGGTCCACTGAAAGCAATCTTAGTGCTCCCTGAAATGTTTCCTGATGGGCTGGTTCTGTTGGACTGATCCTGTTGGACTGATCCTGATGGACTGGTTCTGATTGTTGATGTATGCTCGCAGGAGAAGCAACTAGGTAGTAACTCCAGAATCATGGTCCATACCATGCCTGCATTCACTGCATTAACCTCAGATGACATTTGAGAAAATAAGGTCTTCAGTAGGTAATGCAAATTGCCTCACAGCCAGAAACCCTTTCTCTACACATCCGGTGTGTGTGTGTGTGTGTGTGTGTGTGTGTGTGTGTGTTAAAGGGGAAGATGGACTAAGAGTAGTGGTGTTGATTTCACTGATTGCAGGTGCTAGTATGGCAGAGAAAGGGGCTTATGGGACGGACATCATCATCTGTACAAAGATCCTGGCTCAAGCCCCTAATGAGTAATCTGAGCCCCTAATGAGTAATGTAAAGGTGGTTGTGGTTAGAAGAACTGCTGGAGAAAAGGCAAGACTCCAAAGTCTCCCTACAGCGGATCTTTAGGTGAACGTAATTTACATAAGCAGATTAAAACATAGAGGCAATTAGACGATACAGAGGGCAAACGGAAACAATGCCATAGACAATATCAGATGTTCTTAAAATTTTTTGAATGTGTTAGCGATTATTTCACACAGAGTAAAATGTAAAAGTCTAAGGAAGCAAAATGTGTCTCGTATAAGTAGAGTGTAAAAGTCCCAGTGGGACTATTTATGTTTGACTGCTTAGCAAAACAAAATTAAAAATTCAAACCCAGAAGTAAACAGAGAAACATGAAGGTAGTGCAGGCAGAAGGTAGTGAGGGAACTCCAAGAGCCCGTCTACCCAACGTCCTCACAAAGACAAGAGAATTAGCATGACTGTGTGTCCACAAAACCCCAGTCTCCTCTCCCAGTTACACAAACGAGAGAAACATCTAAACAGGCAGGTGTTTATCCCCCGCCAGACGCCTGGGAATGAGTCTGCATCCCAGATATCATTGAGACGCTGTACCGCTGGGGGTGTCAGAAGAGGCGAGCGTTGCTGTAATGTTCATTATTCATTCCTCAAAATGGTCCTGCATTTTGGATGCTCCCGTTCCTGCAGCAAGACAGAGACTTGTCCGCCAGCCAGGATGCGCCCCTGGTTACTGCAGAAGCTGGACAGACTTTGAGAGCCACCTTTGTGCACTGGGAAACCTCACACTCAATAGTCAACGTTCTACCTATCACACAGTAACCTCGTCTAACCGACTGAATGCCTCAATGTGGCACATTTCTAAGGGCACACATGAGAGTAAAAGAGAGGTTTATGGATGGTACAGGCATTTCACTTTAACAACATATTGCTTCGCAAATTGAACGACAACAGTGTCATGAATTAATGACAACAGTGTCCTGGGTTATTTGGCCCGTTGTGTCATTAGTTCAGTATATATGTAAATATACTGTAAAAAAATTGTAAACTTGTGTTTCCTGGGTTCTATCTGAACAAACGTAGACGTAGACCCGTTCGCCCAGAGCAGAGCTCCGCCTCCCAGAAGCCCACACCACTAACCAAGCCCTCCACCCCTCCACCCATATCATTGTTCCAGGTCTCTTGTTTGTTCCCATCAGATGCTCTGTGTGCACCTGTTAATATGTTAATCTGTTAATCTGTTAAAACCGTTGTCAATCCCATCCTTTGTGAACTGCACGTGGCTTTTGTGTATGTTTTTTGTCGTTTATTGCACATGGTCTTTGTTGTGAGCTCTCACCACGTAACACACACACACACACCACCTGAGGCTGCTTAAATTATTGCATTATGCCTTTCAGAAGCCTGTTTCTATGATTGCGGGTCATTACATTGGCGTCTTTTCTTCAGGTTAGTGCACGTTTCTCATGGGTTTCCTGATGGTCTTCGATAAGCTCTTCAGTTGTCTTGCATTGCCATCCTGTCCTCCTGCATGTTGTACACCTGTGACACTCTTCATGCTGCTTTAATTGGGCTTCCTGTACTTTGTGCTTTTGTCGTTATTAAATACAGTGTTTTGTCTCCTTGCTCTTACAAAGACACCATGATCGAAGGTGTTTGCTGTTTGCTTAACATTTTATGTCTAAATCGGGCAGACCAATAATACAATCACCTTTAAAACCCTTTAAAAGATCATTTTCCAATATATGTTATCAAGTTTGTAAGTTTGTATATATCTCTTTTCGTTTAGGTGCAAATGACTGGTGGGGAGTTGTCAGATTTCCATACCATAGTTCCACCCTGTGGGAGTTACCGTATTGGACAAAAACTCCACTAGCTAAAGCTTCATGGGATATCCAAACCATTGAGAGACCGGCCCTCACTCCAACCTCGCAAGCACACCCACCTTCAAAAGTCTCAGGTGGGTGGGAATGTTTCAGAATGAGGGTGGAGGTCAGTGTTTAAAAGGAGCCGTCAGCCAGTGGGGGCCAGTTCAGCCTGCTGTGACCCCCTTCAGGACAGCAGTACAGAGTCAACTAAGCTAGCAAGCAAGACGGGTGGAGGAAGACGGGTGGAGGAAGACCAGGGTTGGCAGCAGTGTGACACCTGAGCTACTTTCAGCCATCAAGACAGAACTGTGAACCATTTTAGTACCTATATAGAAAAACATACAACCACATCAAAACTATAAAAAGATCCCCAGCGGGAAGCTCATTTGTTCACCTGAATCTCTGCACCTGTTCATTTGCTCGAGAGAGTAAATCTGACTGAGCAGTTTATCAGGGTCAACCTGGTGGTTGCGGAAACTGGGTCTTCATAAGCAATGGCTGTACAACATTTCCTCACAGGTTCTTCAAGTGGCTGAATACTATGTGTAGATATTTCAAACACTTTCTCGTGTTTAGCCTGGGTTAGCCTGCGTGTTTAATCCTCTAGTTTAGCCTGGATTAGCCTGTGTGTTTAAACCTCTAGTTTAGCCTGGATTAGCCTGTGTGTTTAATCCTCTAGTTTAGCCTAGATTAGCCTGCGTGTTTAATCCTCTAGTTTAGCCTTGGTTTGCCTGTGTGTTTAATCCTCTGGTTTAGCCTGGGTTTGCCTGTGTGTTTAATCCTCTAGTTTAGCCTGGATTAGCCTGTGTGTTTAAGCCTCTAGTTTAGCCTGGATTAGCCTGTGTGTTTAAGCCTCTAGTTTAGCCTGGATTAGCCTGTGTGTTTAATCCTCTAGTTTAGCCTGGATTAGCCTGTGTGTTTAAGCCTCTAGTTTAGCCTGGATTAGCCTGTGTGATTAATCCTAATGTTTAGCCTGTGTTAGCTTGTGTGATTTATCCTTGTGTTTAGCCTGGGTAAGCCTGTGTGTTTAATCCTCGTGTTTCTGGATAAGGTGGTTCTGGATAAGGTGATTTTGGTTAAGGTGGTTCTAGTTAGGGGGCATGGTAGTGTGGTGATTAGCACTGTCGCCTCACAGCAAGGCGGTCTGGGTTCAATTCTCGGTCTGGGCTGCTCTGTGTGGAGTTTGCATGTTCTCCCTGTGCCTGTGTGGGTTTTCTCCGGGTACTCCGGTTTCCTCCTCCCACAGTCCAAAGACATGCATCCTAGGTTGATTGGTCACTCTAGATTGCCCGTAGGTGTGAGTGTGTGTGTGCGTGTTGGCCATGTGGTGGACTGGCGAACTGCCCATGGTGTACCCTGCCTTCGCCCGGAGATGCTGGGATTGGCTCCAGCCCCCCCGTGACCCCGACTAGCGGGAATAAGCGATACGGATAATGAATGAATGAAAAATGGTTCTAGTTAAGGTGGTTCTGGATAAGGTGGTTCTGGTTAAGATGGTTCTAGTTAAGGTGGTTCTGGTTAAGGTGGTTCTGACCCTGATGGGCTTCAGCATTACCCTTCCGTGTAACAACCTAGCAGCTGCAAAGATGTGTGACGAGCAGAGGCAGTGATACACACACACACACATACACACACTGATGAACAGAGGCAGTGATACACACACACACATACACACTGATGAACAGAGGCAGTGATACACACACACACACACATATACACACTGATGAACAGAGGCAGTGATACACACACACACACACACACACACACACTGATGAACAGAGGCAGTGATACACACACACACACACACACACACACACACACTGATGAACAGAGGCAGTGATACACACACAGACACACACACACACACACTGATGAACACAGGCAGTGATACACACACACACACACACACACACACACTGATGAACACAGGCAGTACTGGAGGTGCACACAATGCCCATTCTCTTCAGAACACCATAGTATAATCTTCACTGACATTTGTGTAATTAAGACTAAATGTCTTGTGCAATTCAAAAAGGCTCAAAAGGCCAAAACATTATTCCAGAAATTATTCTAGGAAAACATTGTAGAGTAAAATCTAAACGCAACTTGACTTCTAGCAACTAGAAGAATCTGACAGTCTGTTGTCAATTTCAGATCACAGATGAAGCAACAACACAGAAGCTCAGGATTCTCCACTGGACATTCACAGTGATGCTAAAGACGAAGGCATCAATGCGTCTGCGTACGGTGGATTTGCCTCTAAAGGTCAACATTTCACAGGACATGCAGACCATGACTGTACGTATGCCATGCATATACCTGCACTCTCTCTCTCTCACACACACACACACACACACACACACCTTGGTTACTCCACTACAATAAACAAGGTGACTAACTTTAGATCTTTTTCTACAGTACACTGCAGTTGTTCCATAGAATCTTCTTCGGAAGTGTGCGTATGTGTCTGTGTGTGTGTGTGTGTGTGTGTCTTTGGTGTTGTTCACTTACTAGGAAAAAGAGAGAAGAAAAAATTATACTGAGTCCCTGTCAAGTTTAACAAGTTTAACTGTGGAGTGACTATTCTAACCATGGAGTGACTCTATTCTACCTGTGGAGTGACTATTCTAACCATGGAGTGACTCTATTCTACCTGTGGAGTGACTCTCTTCTAACCATGGAGTGACTCTATTCTACTTGTGGAGTGACTTGATTCTAACCATGGAGTGACTCTATTCTACCTGTGGAGTGACTATTCTAACCATGGAGTGACTCTATTCTACCTGTGGAGTGACTCTATTCTAACCATGGAGTGACTCTCTTCTAACCATGGAGTGACTCTATTCTAACCATGGAGTGACTCTATTCTAACCATGGAGTGACTGACTTGATTCTAACCATGGAGTGCCTCTATTCTACCTGTGGAGTGACTCTATTCTAACCATGGAGTGACTATTCTAACCATGGAGTGACTCTATTCTACTTGTGGAGTGACTTGATTCTAACCATGGAGTGACTCTATTCTACCTGTGGAGTGACTCTATTCTAACCATGGAGTGACTCTATTCTACTTGTGGAGTGACTTGATTCTAACCATGGAGTGACTCTATTCTACCTGTGGAGTGACTCTATTCTAACCATGGAGTGACTATTCTAACCATGGAGTGACACTATTCTACCTGTGGAGTGACTCTATTCTACCTGTGGTGCTTCTACAGGACTCTGCATGTGCACGTGCCTCATTCCCAACAGCCGTGACTTTGCGATCATGTGTGAATGACGTGTCCTATAATTTTACTATGAAAATCTGATGGGACATGAACCAATAATCTCGGCACCAGTCGTAGTTCTGCCACCTCATCACAGATGGCAGGGGACAACCTGCCCCTGCTCTGGGGCAGATAACGATGGCACAGCCAATGTTTCCTTCATCACAGACACCTGCCTAGAGTGGGCAGATTCTGCAGCACCACCTGGTCCTGATTAGGGTCTTCTGCGCACCTGTGTGTGCATGGCAGGTCTGCAGCACCACCTGGTCCTGATTAGGGTCTTCTGCGCACCTGTGTGTGCATGGCAGGTCTGCAGCAGCACCTGGTCCTGATTAGGGTCTTCTGTGCACCTGTGTGTGCATGGCAGGTCTGCAGCAGCACCTGGTCCTGATTAGGGTCTTCTGCGCACCTGTGTGCATGGCAGGTCTGCAGCACCACCTGGTCCTGATTAGGGTCTTCTGCGCACCTGTGTGTGCATGGCAGGTCTGCAGCACCACCTGGTCCTGATTAGGGTCTTCTGCGCACCTGTGTGCATGGCAGGTCTGCAGCACCACCTGGTCCTGATTAGGGTCTTCTGCGCACCTGTGTGTGCATGGCAGGTCTGCAGCAGCACCTGGTCCTGATTAGGGTCTTCTGCGCACCTGTGTGCATGGCAGGTCTGCAGCAGCACCTGGTCCTGATTAGGGTCTTCTGCGCACCTGTGTGTGCATGGCAGGTCTGCAGCAGCACCTGGTCCTGATTAGGGTCTTCTGCGCACCTGTGTGTGCATGGCAGGTCTGCAGCAGCACCTGGTCCTGATTAGGGTCTTCTGCGCACCTGTGTGCATGGCAGGTCTGCAGCAGCACCTGGTCCTGATTAGGGTCTTCTGCGCACCTGTGTGCATGGCAGGTCTACAGCACCACCTGGTCCTGATTAGGGTCTTCTGCGCACCTGTGTGTGCATGGCAGGTCTGCAGCACCACCTGGTCCTGATTAGGGTCTTCTGCGCACCTGTGTGTGCATGGCAGGTCTGCAGCAGCACCTGGTCCTGATTAGGGTCTTCTGCGCACCTGTGTGTGCATGGCAGGTCTGCAGCACCACCTGGTCCTGATTAGGGTCTTCTGCGCACCTGTGTGTGCATGGCAGGTCTGCAGCACCACCTGGTCCTGATTAGGGTCTTCTGCGCACCTGTGTGTGCATGGCAGGTCTGCAGCAGCACCTGGTCCTGATTAGGGTCTTCTGCGCACCTGTGTGTGCATGGCAGGTCTGCAGCACCACCTGGTCCTGATTAGGGTCTTCTGCGCACCTGTGTGTGCATGGCAGGTCTGCACTAACAGCTGCTTAGTGTAAATCTCAGGGACAAGTTGACATTTTTGAAATGCTGTTAGTGCTGCATATATGTTCATAAGACCATTTATTCTTGAACACGTGAAGTGCTTTGCAGATTTTTCTACTCTACTGGAAAAAAAAACTGCTTTGGTGTTAAATTTATACAACTCTTGCTTTGACAAGTGCTCATATAACAGCAAAAAGTCTAGCGATTACTTCCGTATTCCTAAATGGCAAATTACATATAGGTTGTTACCTTTTAAGGATGTACTGTCAAATTATTGTCATACTGCAACTTTAATGAGTTCTTTGTTTATAAATCCCGTCTAAACGAGCATAAAGGAGGACCTCGTTTAAAAACACGCCTGCAATTTCTTAGTTCCAGGACACAAGGGAATTGAGCTGGTTCATTAGAATGGGCAAGGAAAACACAAGCCCCAGTAGCAGAGCTCTCCCTGGAGTGTGTATGTGAGTGTGTGTGAGTGTGTGTGTGTGTGTGTGTGTGTGTGTGTGTGTGTGTGTGTGTGTGTGTGTGTGTGTGTGTGTGTGTGTGTGTGTGTGTGTGTGTGTGTGTGTGTGTGTGTGTGTGTGTGTGTGTGTGTGCGCGTGTGTGTGTGTGTGTGTGTGCGCGTGTGTGTGTGCGCGTGTGTGAGTGTGTGCGAGTGCGTGCGAGTGTGTGTGTGTGCATGTGGGGAGGGAGGTTGTTGGTGTTGCTCAATTACTAGGAAAACGGTATGTACAGAAACTCTGCAGAATCCCTGGCCGTGGTTGAAGGGTAATGTAGATGGATGTGTGTGTGAGTGTGTGTGGTTGCCTTTGTGTGTTTTATAGTGATGCAGGAGGAACCAAATCACCAAAAACATTCTGATACAAGGGAAGTTCTAGAATGTAACATGAGCTTCCGTGTTCTTTGAATGCTTAGACCACTTTACTGCCCAGATTCAGTTCCAGATTCATTTCGATTCAGTTCCAGATTCAGTTCCAGATTCAGTTCCAGATTCAGTTCCAGATTCATTTCTACACACAGACTCATCACTGCTTGTACGCTGCATTGGGACGTGTGTTCAAACATGTTGCCAAACTCAACTCTTCTGCATATGTGGCACCTCCCTGAGCTTCTCTGTCCTCCTCTGTGCTGTGCAGACCTCAAGCGTTCGTCCGTATTTATGCCTGAACTGGTGGTGGTGGCTCCTGTGTAGCAGAGATTTGATCTGATGAAAGCACAATCAGACTTTGGCATTTCATCATGCTTGGAATCTGAAGTATTGATCAGATATTGGAAGATATACAGTTTACACAACAAATGTCTTACCATATCATTTGGTGTATAATTTGGGGAAATTTGGTGTCGGATACACATGAGGCTGTGGTAAAAGTTGCAACCTTAAATATAATGCTTTTGCTCTTTAAATTGTGTCATTTTTATAAAATACATGTATTTGAATTCTTGAAGATAATATAAAAGAGTTCATGTATAAATACATACGGTTCCTAGAAATGTTGCAGTGCAGGAACACACACATAGCGGTGCAGAGAGAAAGACGCACTTAAGCACACGCGCGCGCGCCTTTTCCATTTAGATTTCTGTTCCATGTTGTTATCTTCTCATTACGGAAACGGAGAGGGCGATGTGTGACTAGAACCGAGAAACGGAGGCGCCCGGCGTTTTAAGCTCATCCAGAGAGTGGTCATGAATCCGGGCAGAAGCATGGCACCTAAACTTTCTCATTGTGTTTGAGTATAAATCCCTAAACAACCCAGACGCATGGGAAATGTTTGCGTTTGTGTAACAGCGAATCGTTCGAGAAAGATTAAGCTGCTCTGTCTATATCTGACCATGATGACGTTCACATCATTCACACAGAATGTTCCAGTTTAGTAAAAGACTTGTTTACGTGTGCGTAAGCAGGATAGTTGTTTTTGGACGCTTGAATTAGATGATTGAGAAAGTGGCTGCTCCAGGAATCATCACTGATACTATAAAACTCTTGAACAGGGAGAAAAGTAGGAAGTAACAGAACGTGTGATACCGTTATAGCCCTGCTACATTTCTGATAATGACATGAGATCCCCGAGAAAAAAACTTCCTGCTTTTATAAGTCGCAGAAGAGCTCAAAGCATTGCACCTACCGCCTCGGCCGGATTGCGCGCGCAACCCATACAGACGGAAGAACACCTTGCGCGCAGAGGCGTCCCGCGTGCAGCTGCAGAGCCAAACGGGACAGTGCGCTTTTTGTTTTTTGTTTTGGAGGGTGCGGGTTGCATAGGCGTTGGCGTATTTGCAGTCTATTTTTAATTTTATGTTTCATTGCGGGTTTTTTTTTTGTTTGTTTGTTCCTTGCGTCTTTTGGTGAAGGCATCGTATACCGCTTTTTCTACCGACGAAGTCACTTTTCAAGCAGCTTGACATTAAATGAAAGCGCTACATCGCGACTCGCCAGCGCGACACTGTGCGTTGTCACGCGGACGAGGTCCACATCAGAAGCAAGGGCTGTGAGAGCTTTCTATATGACTCTGGGATGTGGATTTGAGATGGACATATGCCACCCACGTTCGCCTGTAATATGATGCAACTTCTCTTGGGGCAACGGATCGGCGTTTCCGTCTAATGGACCGAGTAAGCAAAACCTACTCTCGATAACTTTGAGTTCTTTGTAGTTTGCAAAGAGTGTGGCTCGAGCCTTGAGTTTCAATCCGTTAAGCGGACGCTTCGAAATGTTAATGAAGTTTATGATGGGCTGCAACCGAAAAAAATATTTTTAACATGTTTATCATTTTATAGGCTCTTTCCACCACACCGTCTTTGCATCCCGATTGCACTTCAGTAGTTAATTTAATCTGGAAAAACATTTGTCTGTCTCACAGCGGTTTTGCGCAAAGCTGCAAATGGAATTACGGAATAAATGCGCTGTACACGTTGAAGCGCATGGAGAGATGGATGAATTCATTCCACTCTCATCTCTTTTTGGTCTTCTGGCTGTCGAATCTACTTGTCTGTACGATTTCTGTAATTCTCAAACAGCATAATCCAGAATATGTAATTAAATTTTAGGATGTTGACGTTCATTGGCGTCCATCTAGAGGTTTCCGAACGCCGAATCGGTTAGTTTAACGTTGTACATGTTAATGAGCGCGACTCTTTACTCTGCGTCACCATAAGAGGCTTAAAGCATCACAAGAGAAAAAAGCGAAAGGCACGAAGCTTGGGGGGGTGTTCTCCGTTTTTAGAGTTACCCGGAAAAAAACTGCTATTCTCAAAGATGCACGCAAGCGAGGACTCCACAATTCAGTTACAGCGAAGTCACAGTAATACTAAAATGCCATTTAAAATGAAACCTCTTCACATGTTCGTTTTAAAAAATGTCCTTGAACTGCAGTGATCAATGCTGTGCGCCTCACGTGCTCCCCGCGTCTCCGCGTGCTGTAATCACAAGCAGCAGTATTCCGTGTTTAGTTAGTGAGTGTGCGCGTGCACACTTAAGGCTCGCTTTGAGAAGTGGTTTACAGACTCGGTGATAACAGAGGTAATTATAGCACAGCCACCCACTACCACCCTACAGCAGCTGTGTCCACTGGCCTAGGCACAAGCTGAGGTTGGAGCACATTCATTCATACATTGTCGGTGTTGATTTTCTCTTCTTCTTCTTCAGATCTTCTCTTTCATTTGTCCTCTTTCTCACCCCCACCCCCTCTCTTTTCACTCTCACTCTTTGTCTTATTCTTAGACTGTTCAGTCTTAAAAACCCCAGCCATGGCATTCTGGGAAAGCGACACCCGAAACGTTGCATCCTAGGATTCGAACACCCGAACCCTAGAGTCCAGGGACACATGTAGAGAAGTGAGATGACCAGCTGGTGCACACACATATCACACCTACGCCACGAGCTCTCTAGAGTCTGAAGCACTGTTCTACTCTCCCAAACCTCTCAGCGTAAGTCTAGGAAGCCCTTTCTGTATGACGAGACATTCTGTTGTACCTCAGGCACAACTGTCTGCTTCATGTGGTCCACATGCACGTGTGGTGTGTGAATATGAAGCATGACTAAAACTGCTGGATTCTTTGTCAGTTTTTTGTATTGAACACATGATTGAATACAACATGGATAAAGACTAACATGAAATAACACGAAATAAAATAAATAGGTGGCAAAAGGAATACAGAGACACACACACACACACACACACACGGGTCAGAAGCCACATCAGGATGAGAAAGATCTTCTCCCTTAATGAGAACCACCACAGATGCCTGTGTACACCTGCTGCAGAATAAAGGTCTGTGGCCATCGCTGCACGGCCAGGGCACTTTGCACTGGCTGCAGCATCTCCTCAGAATCACAGCAGGAGAGCATCAGGATGCTCGGATCCTCTGTGTACCTCCGCATGGAAGTGTCAGCAGTCGACAGAACTGACAAGCTGTCATTGCTACATCATATAGCACATTTCAGAGCAGTGGGTCAGATCCAGCCAGGAAACGCTTCAAATCTCACACGCCTTCCCTGTCATTCCCAGATACGGATCCACCTTCAAAGAAGATAGTTGCTTATTTTTTATTCTCTTACACATTTAGAGTCTCTGCCAATACTGCAGCATCTCGGAGCCATTTTCAAGAGTTTGATTTTCTGCGCTCTGTATTGTAGATATCATCTCCAGCTCAAGTGTATGTGAAGCTAAGCTCAACGACTGATTGCTCAGGTAGAAAAGAGAGGAACAGGAAATGTTCAGGTATCAGCCCAACGCTGGACTGAATCTTCTCTCTGCTCTGCCCTTTGACCAGACACTCAGTGTTCTTAAAGAGCTGCAGTTCTGACCTGCAGCATCAGAGTTCGCGTTCCTACCCATAAATTACAGCATCTCTGGAAGAGTACCAAGGAGAAGATAAATGAGCTTGTACAACACATCTCCTTCCCAGAGAGAGCAGGTCTTTATTCAGATATGACTGGAAAATGGAACTCCAATGCCTTACAATTGAGTGCTGAGAGGGAATTTAATTCTTATGGCTAAGAAAAAAAAAACAATTCATAAATTACACACTCCTCAAGATCCACCAGAAGGAGTGTGCATGAGAAGGTGGCAACGGTTAAAGTGTTGAACGCCGGTTTGTCTTCTGTCTTCTGGCCTGGTATTGCAGCTCGCTGGACATCGCTGCAGCTGTTTTTATGCTACAGTGCTGGCTCACAAACTCAGTGTATCAACTTGAGCTTTGCGAGTGACTCAGATGCCTCAGGGATTCATCACTGTCAGAGACTGCAAGTCTGCAAATGCACGTAGCATGTCTCACTGGAGCATGTCTCACTGGAGCATGTCTCACTGTGTGTATATCTAGCACTGGAGCATGTCTCACTGGAGCATGTCTCACTGGAGCATGTCTCACTGCGTCTATATCCAACACTGGAGCATGTCTCACTGGAGCATGTCTCACTGCGTCTATATCCAACACTGGAGCATGTCTCACTGGAGCATGTCTCACTGCGTCTATATCCAGCACTGGAGCATGTCTCACTGGAGCATGTCTCACTGCATCTATATCCAGCACTGGAGCATGTCTCACTGCACTGTGTCTATATCCAGCACTGGAGCATGTCTCACTGCGTCTATATCCAGCACTGGAGCATGTCTCACTGGAGCATGTCTCACTGCGTCTATATCCAGCACTGGAGCATGTCTCACTGCGTCTATATCCAGCACTGGAGCATGTCTCACTGGAGCATGTCTCACTGCGTCTATATCTATATCCAGTCACTGGAGCATGTCTCACTGGTCTATATCCAGCACTGGAGCATGTCTCACTGCGTCTATATCCTGCACTGGATGCATGTCTCACTGGAGCATGTCTCACTGTGTCTATATATATCCAGCACTGGAGCATGTCTCACTGCGTCTATATCCAGCACTGGAGCATGTCTCACTGCATCTATATCCAGCACTGGAGCATGTCTCACTGTAGCTATATCCAGTGCCGGTATATCCAGCACTGGAGCATGTCTCACTGCGTCTATATCCAGCACTGGAGCATGTCTCACTGTGTCTATATCCAGCACTGGAGCATGTCTCACTGGAGCATGTCTCACTGCGTCTATATCCAGCACTGGAGCATGTCTCACTGGAGCATGTCTCACTGCATCTATATCCAGCACTGGAGCATGTCTCACTGCATCTATATCCAGCACTGGAGCATGTCTCACTGCGTCTATATCCAGCACTGGAGCATGTCTCACTGGAGCATGTCTCACTGCGTCTATATCCAGCACTGGAGCATGTCTCACTGCGTCTATATCCAGCACTGGAGCATGTCTCACTGCGTCTATATCCAGCACTGGAGCATGTCTCACTGGAGCATGTCTCACTGCGTCTATATCCAGCACTGGAGCATGTCTCACTGCGTCTATATCCAGCACTGGAGCATGTCTCACTGCGTCTATATCCAGCACTGGAGCATGTCTCACTGTGTCTATACCCAGCACTGGAGCATGTCTCACTGGAGCATGTCTCACTGCGTCTATATCCAACACTGGAGCATGTCTCACTGGAGCATGTCTCACTGCGTCTATATCCAGCACTGGAGCATGTCTCACTGGAGCATGTCTCACTGCGTCTATATCCAGCACTGGAGCATGTCTCACTGGAGCATGTCTCACTGCATCTATATCCAGCACTGGAGCATGTCTCACTGCATCTATATCCAGCACTGGAGCATGTCTCACTGCGTCTATATCCAGCACTGGAGCATGTCTCACTGGACCAGTGCAGTGGAGGCACTGAGGCTCCCGGGGAGCTTCCTGCTGGACCAGTGCAGTGGTGGCACTGAGGATCCCGGGGAGCTTCCTGCTGGACCAGTGCAGTGGAGGCACTGAGGCTCCCGGGGAGCTTCCTGCTGGACCAGTGCAGTGGTGGCACTGAGGCTCCCGGGGAGCTTCCTGCTGGACCTGTGCAGTGGAGGCACTGAGGCTCCCGGGGAGCTTCCTGCTGGACCAGTGCAGTGGTGGCACTGAGGCTCCCGGGGAGCTTCCTGCTGGACCAGTGCAGTGGTGGCACTGAGGCTCCCGGGGAGCTTCCTGCTGGACCAGTGCAGTGGAGGCACTGAGGCTCCCGGGGAGCTTCCTGCTGGACCAGTGCAGTGGTAGCACTGAGGATCCGGGGAGCTTCCTGCTGGACCAGTGCAGTGGAGGCACTGAGGCTCCCGGGGAGCTTCCTGCTGGACCAGTGCAGTGGAGGCACTGAGGCTCCCGGGGAGCTTCCTGCTGGACCAGTGCAGTGGCGGTGATGGTGAAGGACTAATCCAGTCTGTCTGACAGTCCTCCCCCCTCATGCGTTTAATCTCCCTTCCTCTTCAACTTCTCCATTTTCTTCTGCTTCTTCTGTCTCTCTCTCTCTGACTCCACCCCCCCTCGTCTCTCTGGCACCCAAGCCAGTTCTACTGCCCCAGGTCCTTCATGCCCTTGAAGCCACATCTTGGCTCAGATGTGATGAACGCAGGATGTCCAGTGAGACCTTACACTAACGTACAGGTGTGTCAATCAAATTCAACACAGACACTGTTGACAGAGGCAGAGACACGGCGTAAAATGTTTAAACTCAAACTTAATCAATTAAACAATCACAAAGTAAATCGATCAGTCATTACATTGATCTATCAACCAGGAAATCAATCAGACGGCAACTCGCACTTTTAGTTTATGACTTAGCTAAGCGGCAGTGAGTTTTTCAAAGAGACAGCGATCTGCTGGTTGCTTTGCTCTCGTTAAGCCCAGAGCAGGTGTAAACATTCACTCTGTGTCCCTTTCAAATTCACTGACTACACCTATTTGCTCTCATTATAGTCCACATTGACCAGCTCTCACAGCCAGATGAAAGTCCATTGAGTGTTCAGTCCAGAAGTGCAGGAGTGGCAGCAAAGCACATCTCAGGCTCAGCCTATAAGCAGGGATTTATTTGTTGAAGGATCTAGTAGATCCATCGGATCCAGTGCATCCAGTACTTTACCAGTTTTGCAGTTGGGCTCTTCCTTTATTGCAGAACCAAATCATGACCTGGTCAGTGATGTTGCTGCTGTCACATGACCTGCACCTGTCACATGACCTTGCTGCTGTCACATGACCTGCACCTGTCACATGACCTGCACCTGTCTAGCATATGACCTATACTTAAGCTTTTTCCTGACCTTTACTTGACCTTAACCTGATCTCCACCTGACCTTTACATGACCTGTACCTAACCTTTACCTGACCCTAACTTGACCTTTATCTGACCTGTACATAACTTTTATCTGACCTGTACATAACCTTTATCTGACCTTTACTTGACCTCTACCTAACGTGTACGTGACCTCACACATGGAGAGGCTGACGAAACATGGCAGGGCACCGACTGTACATGCACAACCTACAGACAGAAGTCTGATTAGGTCATGGATATATATGACCTATATATATCAGCGGCTGCTGTGATTCGTCTTTCTCTGCGTAACCGCAGCGGGCGATACTGACATAACGGCGCTGTGTTTCAGTCCTGTAACGTGCAGTGTGTGTGTGTGTGTGTGTGTGTGTGTATGAGTATACCTGAGTGTGTTTGTGTGTGGTCATGTGGTCATGTTCTGCTGCAGTTCCTGGTGAGGTTGAAGTCAAGCTGGGTTACCTGCTCATGTGAACATAATAACCAGCGCAAGAGCAGGAGGACTCTGTCCTCAAACCCCTTTATAGAACTTATTCAATCTTACTCGTGTGACAATATCATGGCCAACAAACTCCTCTGTGTTACTTCAACAGTCCCAATGCATTTGTACTTGCTTTCTAAACAAACCACCTGCACAGCCGTCTGTGAGATAAGCGCTAACTCCGCCTCCACCAGAGCCAGCAACTCCACCTCCACCAGAGCCAGCAACTCCACCTCCACCAGAGCCAGCGCTAAATACTCATAATGCTTCATTCTCTTGCATCCTGCTCATTCGTGTGTATTTGCAATTATAATACTGCAGCTATACTGTATCAGCTTCTGGCAAAGAAGTCTGGCCCTCCTGTTTCACACAAATCAGACACCAGTAGCTGTGGACGATTTATGCACCCTGAGCACTTTCCTATTAAATGCAAACTCGGCTGAACAGCAAAAAGTTGTTAATGTCCAAAGGGGTAGTTAGGGCAAACGATTCTAATTACAGTGCCAATTATAGTGTAGTAGATGGTGTGTTCGGCTAGCACGGCTTCAGGCCGCCTGACACCGTTAGCGTTCGTTCGGTCGTTTGTATTGTTTTGCTGCACTGTTGATAAGCGGTTGGTGCAGGCTGTGTTTGTATTTGACCACAGCACACCACTTAAGCAATAATTTATGAAGCAGAATGTTGTCAGTCAGTGAAGTGTCCTATACTAGCAAATGGGAGGGTAAATGTCAGAGAGAGAGAGAGAGAGAGAGAGAGAGAGAGAGAGAGAGAGAGACTGAGGAGACCATCAAGTGCCACCAAGTGCTGAAGAAACAGAGAGAAACGGAGAGTTTTCGAGAGAGTCACAGAGAGAGACTGCAGGACAGGGCGAGACTGCAGGACAGGGAGAGATTGCAGGACAGGGAGAGACTGTATGACAAGGAGAGACTGTATGACAAGGAGAGACTGCAGGACAGGGAGAGACTGCAGGACAGGGAGACACTGCAGGACAGAGAGAGGCAGAGATATCTAGAAAGACAGAGAGAGAAACCGAGAAAAGACATAGACAATGTGAGAAAGAAAACTACTGAGTGCCAAGAGACAAACATAGAGACAGACAGACAGAGAGAGACAGAGTGAGACAGACAGAGAGAGAGAGAGAGAGACAGAGAGAGTTAGCCCCGGACTGATCTAACAGCTTATTTACCCACAGCAAAACAGCAGAGACACTTTTCAACAATTCCTCCAGACATCAAGCAGCATTAGAATTAAAATATTATCACAGTGGAAATTAATCTGAGGGGGAAGAAAATAGAAAAATCATTGTGGCGTGAAATCGGTACAGTGCACAACCTCTCTGAAGTTATAAAGTGAGATTTGTCTGAGTCCAGCTTTTGAAAATGCCCTTGGAGATTCAATTTTCCCTAAAGATAACATCAGTGAACAGTAGTGCAGTGTTGTCAACCACATACAGTCAGTCTGAATCTCACACTCATCTGTGCCCTGCAGAATTCCATTTTCTTTCCTCATCTTCATCCTCTTAGAACTGTGAGATTATCTACTCCAGATTGGTCCAGATTTCTTTGCCTGCAGTACCAGATTACTGGGTCAATGCCATCTGCGACAGAACATTCTCCCGTTCCAGAATGTGGACCCGGATCTACTATGGAATCTTCCTTAAGTGTTTCACATGTTCCAGGACAACCAACCTATTACAGAACCTGGCATTCCTGACATTCCTGGCGTTCCTGGCGTTCCTGGTGTTCCTGTCGTTCCTGGCGTTCCTGGTGTTCCTGGCGTTCCTGGTCTTCCTAGTAACACTAGCATTCCTGTCTTCCTGTCGTTCCTGGCGTTCCTGGCGTTCCTGGTGTTCCTGTCGTTCCTGTGTGATGAGCAGGAGCCTCCTGGGGGTTCATTTTCATGCTCTCTGTCTGAGCTTAAGCTTGGAGAGAGCCGTCACTAGCTGGAGAGTGCTAATCTCTCACACTTTTGAAGAAGCAGCCACGCGTCTGAGCACTCCTAACGTTCAGAGACGGTGTGACCAGCGGAGAGGAGGGGGCACGTGTGAGGGTGGATGCTGTTTCTCACGCCTGACTGGTTTAGGACGTAGCAATCAGGCCACACACAGCAGAGCGTTGAGAGCCACACAGAGCTACAACTCGGCCTGCTGACATAATCATAATGATGTGAAATGTGTTGCAGTAAATATTTGCGATTCTCACATCGTAGCTCATTTGTAATTCTCACTGAAGCTTTGCAGGAGCTAAAGCTGAGCTACTCCCTCCATCCTGCTACTGTTTCCATGACGAGCACCACCCCCCCCACCTATGACATCCCCCACTCCCCTCTCAGTACTCATGTAAAGAGCTTCATGGGGCAGCACCTCTGTCCAGAAAGCGTCTTCTGCCATTACTGTCAAGTGGCAGCAGGGATCAGAAGAACTTACGAACGCAAGCACTTAACATCGTTTCCGTCATGCAGGATTTATGCACACATTCATGTCAGTTCCTAAGACAGCAGTTTTGGGGTTTTGAGTCTAGTAAACCACTTAGAGTATTTCACCCCATTCCTACGTAGCAGATCTCCTGCTCAGGTAAAGCCGTACACATCTATAATTCACACATCGATCTGCTTGAGATCATTCCAGCCTGCACTGGAGCCTGGATATTCACTCAAGTCAATTGCTGTAGTGGGTTTTTATTATTATTTAATGTGTTTGGAGAAAGCAGGTCTGCTTGAGCCGGACAGCAGACTCCACTACCGTTCCATCTCCATCCTACTGGGTGGAGCACAAGGCAGTTAGATGGATGCTCCACTTTGACACTTTCTGCTTGAAAGATTTAGATTAAAGCTTTAGAAATGTTCACTACAGTTCCCCATGTGCTC
>JAGXOD010000017.1:1062500-1157500 GCA_020368025.1 Brachyhypopomus occidentalis
GGTAAACGTGGAACAGATGGAGGAACTTTTCATTCTAAGCTGAAGCCTCGTGTCATTACAGAAGTCATTTTTAATACATAACATTGATTTCAGTGCTGGAACAATTTTGGCATACATGAAAATAAACACCTGCAGTGTTTCTGTTAGTCTAGATGAAATTCAAATGACAACACTATAAGAGTTAATTCAGCCCTGTAAGAGTTCATTCAACACTGTAAGAGTTAATTCAGCCCTGTAAGAGTTCATTCAACACTGTAAGAGTTAATTCAGCCCTGTAAGAGTTCATTAAACACTAAGAGTTAATTCAGCCCTGTAAGAGTTCATTCAACACTGTAAGAGTTAATTCAGCCCTGTAAGAGTTCATTCAACACTGTAAGAGTTAATTCAACACTCTTGCTTTTTGCTGTGCAGACAGTGCTGTGGAATTGTGCATTATCGTTTCTGGAAGAGTGTTGGAAGAAATCTCAGCGAAGCTTTTCTTGGTTCCACTGATGTAGGCTCTGCAGTGTCTAGGAGAGAATTGCCTTGTGCTATTTTTGAGAATGTTGTTTTCTAGACCTATATGAACACTTATCTGCATTCTATTTCTTTGCTAGTTTACCTCACAGCTTTTTATTGAATGTTACATATTGACATCTGGGAATAAAGTTTGGTTGGATTTTCAACCATATGCAAATCACTTCAAACCGTACAGATGTGATATGACTGTCAGGTGGTAAACGTGGAACAGATGGAGGAACTTTTCATTCTAAGCTGAAGCCTCGTGTCATTACAGAAGTCATTTTTAATACATAACATTGATTTCAGTGCTGGAACAATTTTGGCATACATGAAAATAAACACCTGCAGTGTTTCTGTTAGTCTAGATGAAATTCAAATGACAACACTATAAGAGTTAATTCAGCCCTGTAAGAGTTCATTCAACACTGTAAGAGTTAATTCAGCCCTGTAAGAGTTCATTCAACACTGTAAGAGTTAATTCAGCCCTGTAAGAGTTCATTCAACACTAAGAGTTAATTCAGCCCTGTAAGAGTTCATTCAACACTGTAAGAGTTAATTCAGCCCTGTAAGAGTTCATTCAACACTGTAAGAGTTAATTCAACACTCTTGCTTTTTGCTGTGCAGACAGTGCTGTGGAATTGTGCATTATCGTTTCTGGAAGAGTGTTGGAAGAAATCTCAGCGAAGCTTTTCTTGGTTCCACTGATGTAGGCTCTGCAGTGTCTAGGAGAGAATTGCCTTGTGCTATTTTTTGAGAATGTTGTTTTCTAGACCTATATGAACACTTATCTGCATTCTATTTCTTTGCTAGTTTACCTCACAGCTTTTTATTGAATGTTACATATTGACATCTGGGAATAAAGTTTGGTTGGATTTTCAACCATATGCAAATCACTTCAAACCGTACAGGAGACCTGCCTGTGACATGCAACCCAAACAGATTTAATCAGTTAATCTCCAATATGATCAGTAAACAAGACTTAACCCAGTTAATTATGGCCTTGGGCACACTTTAAATGCTAAACCTCACACGTGTTGTAAATGCTAGTGTGACCCTGGTGGTTGTGTTGTAGACGACTGTAGACGAGTGTGACCCTGGTGGTTGTGTTCTAGGCTAACGACTGTAGACGAGTGTGACCCTGGTGGTTGTGTTCTAGGCTAACGACTGTAGACGAGTGTGACCCTGGTGGCTGTGTTCTAGGCTAACGACTGTAGACGAGTGTGACCCTGGTGGCTGTGTTCTAGGCTAACGACTGTAGACGAGTGTGACCCTGGTGGTTGTGTTCTAGGCTAACGACTGTAGACGAGTGTGACCCTGGTGGTTGTGTTCTAGGCTAACGACTGTAGACGAGTGTGACCCTGGTGGCTGTGAGCACTCCTGCTCAAACACACAGCTCACCTTTACTGCTTACTTAGAGGTGCTGTGTAGCCCCAGGACTCCAGTGGAAGACTAACGCGTGTTTATACTCCGTTTGAATCTCTTTGGGCTTCATTCAACACTCCAGTTTTGACCTCATGCATATTCACATAGTTGGACGGCTTTGACATATTTCTGAAGCGCTGATGACAGGTATGAATCGTTTTTGAGTCCTAAGTTTCTTAGAGAGATTCTTTTGAACAAAGGTCAAATAGACTTTTGTAAATCAGTGAGTAATCATGTCACTGCTAGGTCTTAAAAGAGGTTAATTTGCTTATTAAAGTTTAATATGCTCTCTGTGGTCCAGGCCGTTTGTATTTATTCTGCATCTACTTTCTTGCCGTTCACATGGGCTTGCCATTATGCCGCTCAGTTCTGGAGGCTTCACAGCTGCCCCCAGAAGGCCGGGGCAGGAATAGCTTTCAGGATATGCTTTGTTCTCACAGTGGCCCACCCCACTGGGACCCTGCAGTCTCTCTGTCAAAATGCATGAAAAGCATGAGGAGGTCATGCTTACAGACGCATGATGTAACCCTGCTCCTTTAGGGCACCCTGCGCCTTTAGAGCAGCCTGCGCCCTTAGAGCACCCTGCACCTTTAGAGCAGCCTGTGCCTTTAGAGCCTTTAGAGCCTTTAGAGCACCCTGCGCCTTTAGAGCAGCCTGCGCCTTTAGAGCACCCTGTGCCTTTAGAGCCTTTAGAGCACCCTGCGCCTTTAGAGCCTTTAGAGCACCCTGCGCCTTTAGAGCCTTTAGAGCACCCTGCGCCTTTAGAGCACCCTGCGCCTTTAGTGCCTTTAGAGCACCCTGCGCCTTTAGAGCACCCTGCGCCTTTAGAGCAGCCTGCGCCTTTAGAGCCTTTAGAGCACCACGCGCCTTTAGAGCACCCTGCGCCTTTAGAGCACCTTTAGAGTGCCTTTAGAGAGCCTATAGAGCACCCTGCGCCTTTAGAGCCTTTAGAGCACTCTGCGCCTTTAGAGCCTTTACAGCACCCTTTTAGAGCCTTTAGAGCACCCTGCGCTTTTAGTGCCTTTAGAGCACCCTGCGCCTTTAGAGCACCCTGCGCCTTTAGTGCCTTTAGAGCACCCTGCGCCTTTAGAGCACCTTTTAGAGCAGCACCCTGCGCCTTTTAGAGCAGCCTGCCTTTAGAGCCCTTTTAGAGCCTTTAGAGCACCCTGCGCCTTTTAGAGCAGCCTGCGCCTTTAGAGCACCCTTTAGAGCACCCTGTGCCTTTTAGAGCCTTTAGAGCACCCTGTGCCTTTAGAGCCTTTAGAGCCTTTAGAGCACCCTGCGCCTTTAGAGCCTTTAGAGCAGCCTGTGCCTTTAGAGCCTTTAGAGCAGCCTGCGCCCTTAGAGCAGCCTGCGCCTTTAGAGCACCCTGCACCTTTAGAACCTTTAGAACCTTTAGAGCAGCCTGTGCCTTTAGAACCTTTAGAGCACCCTGCGCCTTTAGAGCACCCTGCGCCTTTAGAGCAGCCTGTGCCTTTAGAGCCTTTAGAGCACCCTGCGCCTTTAGAGCACCCTGCGCCTTTAGAGCACCCTGTGCCTTTAGAGCCTTTAGAGCACCCTGCGCCTTTAGAGCACCCTGCGCCTTTAGAGCCTTTAGAGCACCCTGCGCTTTTTAGAGCCTTTTAGAGAGCCTTTAGAGCACCCCGCGCCCCTAGAGCCTTTTAGAGCACCCTGCGCCTTTAGAGCACCCTGCGCCTTTAGAGCACCCTGCGCCTTTAGAGCACCCTGCACCTTTAGCGCCTTTAGAGCAGCCTGTGCCTTTAGAGCCTTTAGAGCACCCTGCGCCTTTAGAGCACCCTGTGCCTTTAGAGCCTTTAGAGCAGCCTGTGCCTTTAGAGCCTTTAGAGCCTTTAGAGCACCCTGCGCCTTTAGAGCAGCCTGCGCCTTTAGAGCACCCTGTGCCTTTAGAGCCTTTAGAGCACCCTGTGCCTTTAGAGCCTTTAGAGCACCCTGCGCCTTTAGAGCCTTTAGAGCACCCTGCGCCTTTAGAGCACCCTGTGCCTTTAGAGCCTTTAGAGCACCCTGCGCCTTTAGAGCACCCTGTGCCTTTAGAGCCTTTAGAGCACCCTGCGCCTTTAGAGCCTTTAGAGCACCACGCGCCTTTAGAGCAGCGCCTTTAGAGCACCCTGTGCCTTTAGAGCACCCTGCGCCTTTAGAGCCTTTAGAGCACCCTGCGCCTTTAGAGCCTTTAGAGCAGCCTGTGCCTTTAGAGCAGTCCGCCTGGACAAGCTGTCCGCTGGGCTCTGCCTCAAAGGTAACAGCTTTGGTGTTTTATATGTGAATTTATTCTTTTGTTTCGCACGGACCAGCACACATGAGCTGTGGCAGCAGTGAGGAAGAGCCAGACGCTGCTCTAGTTTCACAGACGCTGCCAGACATACAGCTGTTTTCATGTCTGGGACTGTGGAGCACAAACAGTTGGAGGCGGGGTTAAGAGTAGCTCTTGCCCAGTTGGAGGCGGGGTTAAGAGTAGCTCTTGCCCAGTTGGAGGCGGGGTTAAGAGTAGCTCTTGCCCAGTTGGAGGCGGGGTTAAGTGTAGCTCTAGCCCAGTTGGAGGCGGGGTTAAGTGTAGCTCTAGCCCAGTTGGAGGCAGGGTTAAGTGTAGCTCTAGCCCAGTTGGAGGCGGGGTTAAGTGTAGCTCTAGCCCAATTGGAGACGGGGTTAAGTGTAGCTCTAGCCCAGTTGGAGGCGGGGTTAAGTGTAGCTCTAGCCCAGTTGGAGGCGGGGTTAAGTGTAGCTCTAGCCCAGTTGGAGGCAGGGTTAAGTGTAGCTCTAGCCCAGTTGGAGGCGGGGTTAAGTGTAGCTCTAGCCCAATTGGAGACGGGGTTAAGTGTAGCTCTAGCCCAGTTGGAGGCGGGGTTAAGAGTAGCTCTTGCCCAGTTGGAGGCGGGGTTAAGAGTAGCTCTAGCCCAGTTGGAGGCAGGGTTAAGAGTAGCTCTAGCCCAGTTGGAGGCGGGGTTAAGAGTAGCTCTAGCCCAGTTGGAGGCGGGGTTAAGAGTAGCTCTAGCCCAGTTGGAGGCGGGGTTAAGTGTAGCTCTAGCCCAGTCTGAGGCGGGGTTAAGAGTAGCTCTAGCCCAGTGGACTGCAGAGCTTCCACCTTGCCAGGTGCTGGTGAGGCGTTTCCTGCAGGGGCCGGACAGGTAAGAGCTGTGAGGTTTTACTGCAGCAGCTGCAGAGACGTCACCTGCAGCACTTGCGACTAACAGAGTCTCTGGCGGGATTTGCATAAGCTGACTAGGAGAAAAAGTTTTGGTTTGGCGTAGAGACGAAGTTTAGCGCCATTGCCAAGTTCTTTTGTAACGAAGCTTTTTGGGTAAAATGTGTCCTTGACCAATATAAACCCTTTCCCTTCACACTCTCCACACCTGTCTGTCTCTCCAGCTGTTTCTCCACACCAGTCTGTCTCTCCCATCTGTCTCTCCATGCTGGTCTGTTTCTCCATCTGTCTCTCCACACCAGTTTGTCTCTCCATCTGTCTCTCCTCACCTGTCTCTCCATCTCTCTGTCAGGCCCTGTTTCCATGCTTTATCCAGCTGTCAGAAGTATATGTTGGAGAGAGACTTCTTTCACTCTTTCAGTCACTCATTCACTCATTCACCCTTTCAGCTCATTCTGAGCCAGTTCACCAGACTGGACTGGCTGCCTTATTTAATTCAGGACCTGCTGAACCTGGACCTGCTGTATCTTCGACCTTTTGCGTGTGAACCTGCTGTTTTCGAGGCTGCTGTATAAAATTATGGTGATTTTGAATGAATCCTTGGAGCAGTTTACATTACACATGGTTTGCTGTATCCCATCATGCTAACAAGGGTCTCTGTGCTCGGCTTGGCAGCCTGGCCCCTAGCAGTGCTGTGACCAGGCCATGCTGCTCAGGAGTCCTGCCTTTCCTCATCAACTCCAGACTGTTCAGGGCCCACAGGTCCGTTATCCCCTCAGTAGAGCCACAGAATCTGGTTTGCTATTTTGAATGTGACCACAGCTCAGGTGTCTCACACGATCAAATCGATGCTCCTCTCTGAACCATCACCCTGCCTGCATCATGAGGAGATGGCAGAGCCCACTGACTATGAGCCAGAGCAGAGCAGCCTGTCAGGTGGAGCAGCCTGTTAGGTGGAGCAGCCTGTCAGGTGGAGCAGCCTGTCAGGTGGAGCAGCCTGTCAGGTGGAGCAGCCTGTCAGGTGGAGTAGGCTACCAAGACTTCAGAGGCTTTGGTAACTCAGAATGCCTCTCCTACCGGATCAAATGATTGTTTTTCTGTCACAACGCCCCACAGTTTCCTGCAGCACTGAGATGAGAAGACCACAGAATAAGGAGAGCGTGTTAGCTAGGAAGTCATCCTACGTACGCAGATGAAATGCACATAACGTTGGAAGCGTTAACCATTGATGATCAGGGACAAAAGAAACATTTCCTGTCATTAATCTTCTTCTTTTCAGTGCTTTGCTCTTATTGTTAAGCCTGTTTTGATGTTTGAACTAAGTCGAACTTTGGAAGCCAGAAAACCAATGCATATGAGTACTGTTCTCACTGTTCCTCTGACTGCTCCTCTGACTGTTCCTCTCACTGTTCTTCTCACTGTTCCTCTGACTGTTCCTCTGACTGTTCCTCTCACTGTTCCTCTGACTGTTCCTCTGACTGCTCCTCTGACTGCTCCTCTGACTGTTCCTCTCACTGTTCTTCTCACTGCTCCTCTGACTGTTCCTCTCACTGTTCTTCTCACTGTTGCTCTGACTGTTGCTCTGACTGTTCCTCTGACTGCTCCTCTCACTGTTCCTCTGACTGAAGGGATGTTTGTGATGTGACGTCACACCAGCACAGGCTTCACCCGCACAACCGCAGATAAGATAGCAGCTTGCAGAAAGCTGGAATCTCACGCACTGATCGATTTTACTATGTCCCCCAACTACTGCTATGAGTCGCTTTTTTTGATACATCGCCCACCTTCCGCAGTGTGTCAGACTGCAGGTGTTTCATGAGCTCTGGGTTAACAGCAACCACTTACGTGTCAGCCTGAACTCTCAAGAACGTAAACGCTCTGTGATTTCACTATTTAGACCACAGGTGATACAGCTCTGTGTGCCGGAGAGCGTGTGGGTCTCCCTGCCCTCCCGTCTGCAGTGGGGTTCTTACAGCCTCCCCCGTAACACTCACACACTCACACACTCACACACTCACACGCCTCCGCTTTGGTCGCTTGCTAAAAAACTGAAAAACAAGTTGCCACTTCAGTACACGCTGATGCCTTATCTGTCTCCCTCACTCTCTTTCTCTTTCTCTTTCTTCTCTCTCTCTCTCTCTCTCTCTCTCTCTCTCTCTCCCTCTCTCACTGTTCTGTCTCCCCCTCTCTCTCTCTCTCTCTCTCTCGCTCTTGCTGCCTGTGTCTGCCTGATACCAGTGTCTTTCTGCTCTCACAGTGGGGCTCATCTAGTTAAAACAGGATGCAGTTTGCATGACCTTCTAAATCAGAATTCCTTTGGACTTCTCAGCAATGCCTTTCTCTCTGTCTCTCTCTCTTTCTCTTTCTCTCTCTCTCTCTGTGTCTGTCTCTCTCACTCTCTGTGTCTGCATCTCCCTCTCTCTCTCTCTCTCTCTCTCTCTCTCTCTGTGTCTGTTTCTCTCACTCTGTGTCTGCATGTCTCTTTCTCTCTCTCTCTCTCTCTCTCTCTCTCTCTCTCTCTCTCTCTCTCCCTCGCTCTCTCTCTCTCTCTCTCTATGTGTCTGTTTCACTCTGTGTCTGCATGTCTCTCTCTCTCTCTCTCTCTCTCTCTTCCTCCCTCTCTCTCTCTCTCTCTCTCTCTCTCTCTCTCTCTCTCTCTGTAGTGCGCCCTTACAGCTACAGGTATATACTGATGCAGTGAAGGCACCCAGGGCCTGTCAGGAGACTCTACTCAATCAGTGGGCCACAAACATGCATTTTGATTGGTGGAGGGGGCCAGGAACACCCTGTCCACAGACAGCTGAGAAACCCCCAATAGATGCGTGATGATAAAGTCTTTGATCTTATGCTATCTTACTAGTGTCTTACTAGTGTCTATTAGCACTAACAGTGCCCTCTGTGCAACACAGACAAGTAACATAACACATATCATGCATGAATTATTAGCTTTAATATGTTACATTTAATATTAATATTAATGTTTGTAGGTTATGAATGGACAATATTTTCCCCTGATACATTTCATTGCTGTGTCTGAGCAGATGATTGCTGGTTAAGTCATTTAACCATTTAATCAAAATAGTTAATGAGATCGTTAAGATTAGGTACCCACCTTTAAAGCTGTCATTGTATTATAAGAATGTTTCTGTCACTGACTTACAAGAAATGCCAAAGTTCTGTCAGCAGAGGAGAAAAAAATATTTGGTACCTCTTTGTCTTTCACCCTTTCTCTCTGTTCTCACTCTCTCTCTCTCTCTCTCTCTCTGTCCACGCTGCTCTGCTTCTGTAGTTTAATGACTCGACTGTTCAAAATGTCTGTTTTGCTCCTTTTGTGCCAATTCCGCAGAACCAAACGAAAACAAACGGAAAACTACTCCCCTACGCTGTAGCGTCCGATCTTCCCTCCATCTTGGCTTCATTAGAGGCTGGATGCTCCGTGCTGACCACCTGCAGCCGCATCTTCCTCCCTACACCAGCGGCCCAATCAGTGCAAGCCCACACAACCCCGCCACAACCCCTCTGTCCCGCCGGGGCAGTTCTGCTGCCATCCAGGGGCAGAAGGCCTTTATCCTGGTGGGTCTAACTGGAGGGACGTCCAACCAGTGACAGTGAGACTTGAACTTGAAGGCAGGGGGATGTAATGCTGTGAAGTCATTGCACAACTCACCACTGTTCCCATCACCTAGTGCAGAGTTTGTTAGCATCTGACTGCTGTTAGCATCTGACTGCTGTTAGCATCTGACTGCTGTTAGCATCTGACTGCTACTTTCAGGCCCAACACTGCCATTCTCACCATGAGAGTATGTAAGAGTTTAGTTAACATTTGTGATTGTGCTGCTGTAGTTTTGCTGACATCTGTTATTATGGGGATTCTGAGGATTAACAGGCCTGCGGGAAAAGTGGTTACATTCATTAGTGGGGATTATTAATCTGGTGAATTATCTGTGATCAGGACGGGAAAGGAGGAATCTTTTCTCTCCTTATCTTCATCCCTCTTTGTCTCTCCCTCTCTCCCTTTCTGTCACTCTATGTCTCTCCCTCTCTTCTTCTCCCTCTCTCTCTCTCTCTCTCTCTCTCTCCCTCTTTCCCTCTCTCTCTGTCCTTCCTCTCTTTCTCTGTCTCACTCTGCCTCTCACATTGTGCCTCTTTCTTTTTTATGCAATCACTTTTCTTTTCTTTTCTTCGTTCTCTCTCTTGTTCTCTCTTCTCAGAATTAAAAGCTTTGACAGTGAAAAATGTGATTCGGTGTGTCTTAAAATCACATTCTTACCACCTCTAAATACCATTTACACGCCTTCAGCGTAAAAAGCGCCACACCGTTATGTGCTGACCTCTCAACCTGCTACAAAGGTGTGTGTGTTCCAGCGCACAGACAGGACCCTGAACCAATAGCGTTTTATCAGACCGAAGTCTCGGGGTGAAGTGCTGATTGCTGTGTTTGATTGGCCACTTTCTGAGTTAAGGTCATAGTTCAGAAGTGTGTTTGATGAGAGATGGCCGAGTCCTTTCCATGTTGTTTTGTTTTTAATAAACGTTACGTGGGGAAGATAAAGATCTGAGCAGTCCTGTTTTATAGAAGACGTGAGCCAGTTGAAGGAAACGCGGCCCAGACCCGCTCAAACTCTGCAGTGACCCCGGACAAGGTGCAAGTTGGATTGTGCTGTTTTTACTTTTAGCGTGTGATTAAGTACCAAAGCTCTTAGTAGCCCAAGCCTGCTCAGGCATTGATGAATAGCTTGTGTGTGTGTGTGTGTGTGTGTGTGTGTGTGTGTGTGTGTGTGTGTGTGAGTCAGTGGGTAGAGAGATATGCTGAAGATGAATGATGTTGTGTTTTGATGTGTGTGCGTATGCTTTCTCTATTACAGATAATAGAAGCGGTGATAACACATCCCATTTGCATTTTATTAAAGTGTTCGCCAAGCCCCTCCTGCCTGTGTGGTCCATATGTGGTCCACGAGGGCCCCTCCGTCTGCAGGAGCCCTGGGAGCCACCATGGTGACGTTCATGCGTGCTTCTGGATCCTGCACTAAATCCTCATGCTTTCTTCTCTCTCTGTCTCTATTTCTCTCCCTCTCTGTTGGGTAGGTCTTCTCTATGATGTGGATTTAATCCAGCCTTCGTCTGAGCTCGGCTAAATCCCAGCGCATCCCCAAGTTACGCTTAGCGCCTTCCATCAGGACTTCCTTCCGGGATTTCTGTCGGGACGTCTGTTGGGATGTCTGTCAGGACTGGCTCTATGGCCAGAAGAAATACGCTCCTCCAGTGAGCAGCGCCTCACTCCTGAGGCTGCGTTGGCTCCTCCTCCTCCTCCTCCTCCTCCTCCCTGGTGAGGTGGGCGCTCACAGCATTCGTGAAGGAGGACCAGCAGCCCAGGGCAGCCGTGGGGGCGGCGTGAGAGCAAAGCTCCAACAGGCCATCGAAACCACCTGTGAAGTTTGTTTCTGCCATACGGAGAGAGCAAGTTAAACAAACACATAAGACCGAAACATTATTAGTGTGATCTGATGAGTCTGGGTTACGGCACCGGAGAAGAGGAGTATGGGAAATGATGCTGTGCACTCTCGTGTGAACTACCTCACAGGTGACCCGGACGTGAATGGACAGAACTGGATGCAGGGGTGATCAAACCACAGTGCAAGTTTCTGTTCTATGCATGGGAAATGAAAGTATGCAATGAACATGACTCCTGAAACAGCTGAGTTCTGAAACAGCAGAGTTCTGAAACAGCAGAGTTCTGAAACAGCAGAGTTCTGAAACAGCTGAGTTCTGAAGCAGCTGAGTTGTGAAACGGCCCACTGCTTTTCTTCATTGTTTGATGTAGTACTGAACTGATCAAACAGGAAAAGCAGCTGCTACCCCACGTGAAGCAACAGTTTCTCTTTAAAAAGATCGTCATCAAAGCAGCAGAGATTAATGGATGTTTATAATACCACCACCGAGTTTTACCTTCCCAACACCACGGGCGGCCCTGCGAGCGAGGAGCCCTGGGACAAGTCCACTCTCCTGGCGCTGCAGATCTCCCTCGCCGCCCTGCTGGCCCTGGTGACCCTGTCCACCATGCTGTCCAATGGCTTTGTCATCGCAACTATTGTCCTCACGCGCAAGCTGCACACGCCTGCCAACTTCCTGATCGGTTCTCTGGCCCTGACCGACCTGCTGGTGTCCATCCTGGTCATGCCCGTCAGCGTCGTCTACACGGTGAGCAAGACGTGGACGCTGGGCCAGGTGGTGTGCGACATCTGGCTGTCGTCGGACATCACCTTCTGCACGGCGTCCATCCTGCACCTGTGCGTAATCGCGCTGGACCGCTACTGGGCCATCACGGACGCGCTGGAGTACTCCAAGAGGCGCACGATGCGGAGGGCGGCTGTCATGGTCGCCGTCGTCTGGGTGATCTCCGTCTCCATCTCCATGCCGCCCCTGTTCTGGAGGCAGGCCAAGGCCCACGAGGAGCTGACGGAGTGCATGGTCAACACCGACCAGATCTCCTACACGCTCTACTCCACCTTCGGCGCCTTCTACGTGCCCACCGTGTTGCTCGTCATCCTCTACGGACGCATCTACGTCGCGGCCCGCTCCAGGATCTTCAAGACGCCGTCATCGTCGCACGGGAAGCGCTTCACCACCGCCCAGCTCATCCAGACGTCGGCTGGCTCCTCTCTCTGCTCGCTCAGTTCTTCGGCCCACCCAGAGGGACATCTTCATCCTGGAGGAGGAGGAGGAGGAGGAGGAGGAGGAGGAGAAGGAGGGTCTCCTCTCTTCACCAACAGCGTGAAGGTGAAGCTGGCGGACAACGTGCTGGAGAGAAAGCGTCTGTGTGCGGCGAGGGAGAGGAAGGCGACGAAGACTCTGGGCATCATCCTGGGAGCCTTCATCGTGTGCTGGCTGCCGTTCTTCGTGGGGACGCTGGTGACGGCCATTTGTAAGCACTGCTGGTTCCACCCGGTGCTCTTCGACTTCTTCACCTGGCTGGGATATTTCAACTCGCTCATCAACCCCATCATCTACACCGTGTTCAACGACGAGTTCAAACAGGCCTTCCACAAACTCATCAAGTTCAAGAGATGCTACTGAACGGAGAGGCTGGGAAGCTGAAACCTTCCTGGCCCTGTGATCCGTTGGGAGCGACGCTCCGGGTTCCAACCAATCAGAGCTCAGACCCAGGTGGGCGGGGATCTCGGACCAGACACAAGCAACGTTAAACCGTTTCTGTAGCATTTGCTCTGGCGTGTTGAAATGCAAAACCCATGGTCACATGACCTGGTCATGATAATATTTGCACACAATTAAAACCACATAGTCCAGCCTGTAAAAAAGATGAATATTTGTGCCATTCTGTGGATGTTTTTTCAGTATATCTGTGCATGCATAACGTCTGGTTCCTCCTATTAGACAAACCAACCAAGAGACTCATGAGAGAAAAGGACTTATGAGAGAAAACTGTCTACACAGGAACTAACCTGGAATGCTCTGAAATTATCTAAAAAATCCCCCAAAAACAGCAACGCTTTGGCAGAAGCTGCTCAAACCTCTACATGAGATGCTTCCATCATCAGCTGTGCAAGCAAAGTGCTTCTGAACGTCTAGGAGTTTAAACCAGTATATAATAGAAAAAGTATATGTTTAAATCATAAAACTCATCCCACGGGGTTTTAAAGTTCCAAGAGAAGATTGTGTCTTTTTCCTTAAATGTCCTTAATTCAGATATGCCATAACAACTGCCAATGCAAACAGATATTCCATTACTGCAGTGTCCATTAGCGTAAAATGCTTTGCTATTGGAAATGATAAATCCTTCATTCTGATACTCCAAACGTGCTCAGTGAAATGATCAGCTACCCTTCTCATAGTTTAATGCAAAACTGGGATTCCATTTTTGAAAATATATGAAATACACTTTGGGGATCTTGTGTGTTGTTATGTGGTCATTGGTATCATGACGTTACAGGACTTTATTTATTATATAAAAACTCATTATATGAGTATATGTAGGGATGTTAGGAGTGCAGCTTTGAATTGGCTTTAGGGCTCTGTGAGGTGTTGATCACTGCCATGGCAACCAGCCCAAGAGGAGCAGTGGCATCGTGCCTGAAAGGCAAGCTGGAACCTGGCTGAGAGGAGAAGTGTGTTCAACACATCGAGTGTGTGTGCGTGGGAATTACGGCTGACAGGCTGATGGAGGCAGAGCAGGAGACGAGTTGGACTTTAAAGTCCAGGAGGTAAGAAAGGGATTCTGGGAAAATTTATACACAAGTTAAGATGCGTTTCTTTTGGGCAGGAAAACAAGTGAGGTGTGTTTCCCTGATACGGAAATCTGAAATGTTTATTGGAGACAATTCTGCAGTCATGTCCAGTATGAACAGTATGACGGGCTGAAATGTGATTGCAAGTTTGAGTTTGATTTCCAAATGTTACTGTTTTTGAGATTCTCAGAAAATCATATTCTGACAAATCAGGTTCTCCATGAATAATCAAGTTATCAAATCAAATTATGCACCTCAACATTTTATGCTCCAATCTGTGAATTATTGCAAAATGCAAACAGATGAATCATGAACTTAAAACAGATTTTAAAGTTTGCCCATCCCAATGAGAAGTCAGCTTTCAACATGATGATGACACTATGGGAAAGAGACAGAAAGCTGCAGGACATAAAGATAGTCTGGAGATAAAAGCTCTGCTCTGAACACACACCCAGAGCTCCAAACAGACCAGCGTTCCACCAGGATTCCATCAGGGTTCTATCAGGGTTCCACCAACGTTCCACCAGGGTTCTATCAGGGTTCCACCAGGGTTCTATCAGGGTTCCATCAGGGTTCCATCAGGGTTCCACCAACATTCCACCAGGGTTCCATCAGGGTTCCACCAGGGTTCTATTAGGGTTCCACCAGGGTTCTATCAGGGTTCCACCAGGGTTCTATCAGGGTTCCACCAGCGTTCCACCAGGGTCCTCCATCTGTCTGCAGTTGCACTATGAGAGTGCTGTGTAGGGGGCTTTGGTTAAAAGTCTCTGCCTACGTGAATGAATGTAAATGTAAAGTTGAGGTGCCATTGAAAGGATGTCTATGTGTTCTGCAAATCCAGAGGCCACCAAAATATCTCTGTTCCCTACTCTTCCTCTCTCTTCCTCTTCCTCTCTCTCTCTTCCTCTCTTTTTCTCTCTCTCTCTCTCTCTGTCTTTAAGGCTGGCTATTTCAGCCCATGTCCGAGCTTCAGAGGAAATAAAACTATTTCGAACGATAAACAATAACAAATCAAAACCCCTCCATTAAAGCGCATTGAACATCATTAAACATTAAAGATTTATTAACAGCTGATTTCAGTGTTCAGCATAATAAGAGCAAACATGAGGAACTTTAAGGGAAATGCAAGTTATTGCAAAACACAGTGATTAGAGAATGAAGGCTGGATTATTATTTTTCAGATTGACATCTTGAGACATCTTGACAGCTTTTTTCTGTAATGTTAGCTACTTCGACCATATTTGTCCTCTTGTTTGACCCTGATTGACTGTCTGTGACTGGGTGGATGGCTAAGAAATCAAAGCGGAGCTTCCCTAATCTGGCTGTTATTAATCTAACCTAATCCCGAAACAGAAAGTCTACCGTACACAAGTGTGCACATGCAGCCCTGAGTTTCAGTCAGGTAGACAAACTAGAGTGAACAGAACACTGACGCAACACCCAGAACACTGACCCGACACCCAGAACACTGACCCAACACCTAGAACACTGACCCAACACCCAGAACACTGACCCGACACCTAGAACACTGACCCAACACCCAGATCACTGACCCGACACCCAGATCACTGACCCGACACCCAGAACACTGACCAGACACCCAGAACACTGACCCAACACGAGATCCATATGGCTGCTTACACATCAAACCAGAAATCACGCGTGTTAAACAGGGTATGAGCAATATAAAGTATAATTTCAATACAGAAGGAGAAATGGAAGTGGGGGTGTAAATCTAATGATAATTGGCAGGTCATCGTTCCATTCCGTCTCTGCCGAGAGAGAGAGAAGGAGAGAGAGGAAAATACAGCAGGAAAATACAACGTCATATTAGTAAGGTCTTATTTTGAAAGGAATAGATTTGCATATGAAATGTATGTTCTATTTATATTCATATTTAAAACATAAAATGCTTTTGTACACGCCACAATTCTACTCCACTGAAGAGCCATTTTGAGATGTTTTTCATTTTGTTCATTCTGTTGTTTACAAAGCAAAAACATTTACCCTTTTTGAGTGAGTTTGTGTGTGTTTGGAAGTATCTGTGAGTATTTGTGTGTATTTGTGAGTATCTTTATCTGTGAGTATCTTTGAGTATCTGTGAGTATCTCTCTGTATCTGTGAGTATCTGTGTATATCTGTGAGCATCTGTATCTGAGAGTATCTGTGTGTATCTGTGAGTATCTGTGTATATCTGTGAGCATCTGTATCTGAGAGTATCTGTGAGTATCTGTGTATATCTGTGAGCATCTGTATCTGAGAGTATCTGTGAGTATCTGTGTATATCTGTGAGCATCTGTATCTGAGAGTATCTGTGAGTATCTGTGTATATCTGTGAGTATCGGTATCTGTGAGTATCTGTGTGTATCTGAGAGTATCTGTGAGTATCTGTGTGTATCTGAGAGTATCTGTGAGTATCTGTGTGTATCTGTGAGTATCTGTGAGTATCGGTATCTGTGAGTATCTGTGTGTATCTGAGAGTATCTGTGTGTATCTGTGAGTATCTGAGAGTATCTGTGTGTATCTGTGAGTATCAGTGTATCTGTGAGTATCTGAGAGTATCTGTGAGTATCTGTGAGTATCTGAGAGTATCTGTGAGTATATGTGAGTATCGGTATCTGTGAGTATCTGTGTGTATCTGTGAGTATCTGTGAGTATCTGTGAGTATCTGTGTGTATCTGTGAGTATCTGTGTGTATCTGTGAGTATCGGTATCTGTGAGTATCTGTGTGTATCTGAGAGTATCTGTGAGTATCTGTGTGTATCTGTGAGTATCTGAGAGTATCTGTGAGTATCTGTGTGTATCTGTGAGTATCGGTATCTGTGAGTATCTGAGAGTATCTGTGAGTATCTGTGTGTATCTGAGAGTATCTGTGAGTATCTGTGTGTATCTGAGAGTATCTGTGAGTATCTGTGAGTATCTGTGAGTATATGTGTGTATCTGTGAGTATCTGTGTGTATCTGTGTGTATCTGTGAGTATCTGTGAGTATCTGAGAGTATCTGTGAGTATCTGTGAGTATTAGTGTATCGATCTTTCTTGATTAGTCTCCATACTGCTTCCATGTTTGTTGCCATGGTTACACTGTTTACCTAAGATTCCTAATTGTGACATCAAGGCTAGAATTGTGGGAACTGGACCAGTAGGGCACACGGTCACACACACACACACACACACACACACAGTCCCCTCTCACACACACACACACACGGTCCCCTGTGCTTCTCATACACACACACACACACACACACACACACACACGGTCCCCTGTGTTTCTCTCACACACACACACACACACACACACACACGGTCCCCTGTGCTGCTCTCTCTCACACACACAAACTCCCGTGCTTCTCTCACACACACACACACACACAGACCCCTGTGCTTCTCTCTCACACACACACACACACCTGACTTAGCTCCTAAAGAGTGGGCTAAATAGCTGATGTGTGGAAGGAGTGGCATTAGAGCAGAGAGAACGCTCACCCACACCTGCTGCTCCCAGCAGGCTCCCTTAGAGTACCGCTGACTTAAGGTTTGCTGGGAGCAAATTCACATTTGTGTGTGTATATTTGACAGTGCCAGAGAGAAAACATTCGCAGCTTGGATATAAATTTATCATCAGCCTCTGGATTAATCAAATACCATGATGCCTCTCACATACACAAATATACACACATACAAACACATGCACATGTTATCACACAAACTCACACACACACACACACTCAGACAAACTGCCCACCTTTTTTCTTAAAATCAACTTTCAGGAATGGATTAAGAAGTTGGATTTGCAGTAGTGAATCATCATTTAACTTCTAAATCAAAGGCTCTAAATCAAAGGTTATGTGTTATTCTTACATAGTGTTGCTCAGAAATTACTGTCATACAGTGCATGCTGTGTAAGGATTCTGAGATGCCAAAAGTCATGTGTTCACTACAAATTAGCTATGAGTGACATATCTAGCTATAGACCTGGCAGAACCTACACCTATCCCCATATGCCTACACCTGACTAGCATGTAGGAAAATGGCCCCTGCAGCTAGAATTATAACTCTAGAACTGTTTCCCAACATTGTATAACTGTTTCCCAACACTCTAGAACTGTTTCCCAACATTCTATAACTGTTTCCCAACACTCTAGAACTGTTTCCCAACACTCTAGAACTGTTTCTCAACACTCTGGAACTGTTTCCCAACATTGTATAACTGTTTCCCAACACTCTAGAACTGTTTCCCAACACTCTATAACTGTTTCCCCAACACCCTAGATATGTTTCCCATCACTCTAGAACTTTCCCAACACCCTAGAACATGAGCATTCTACTTCCATCAATGACAACTCTTTATCACTTCATATAAATACAGATTTGTTTCATATGGAAAATTACATTACATAAAACTGAATTATTTGCAGAGGTCAATCCTATAACTCAGGCAGTTGCTTCTGTAAGTACACAAACTGCCCTTGACTATAAGTAATTGG
The DNA here is from genome assembly GCA_020368025.1 of Brachyhypopomus occidentalis. Lineage (NCBI taxonomy): Eukaryota > Metazoa > Chordata > Actinopteri > Gymnotiformes > Hypopomidae > Brachyhypopomus > Brachyhypopomus occidentalis. The sequence goes on from JAGXOD010000017.1 coordinate 1,080,312, forward strand.
AACTACTAGGTCAGCTGGTTATATTACAGTAAACTAGCTGTCAAATTCCTGTCTCAATTTTTGGGCAACTACATTAAAATCTGAGCATGTGATATTACTAAGACACCATTTTGTTCCAGTGATTGTAAACATTCATTACTCTGATGTAAAACTGTGCCACGAGGAGTCATGTTTGTGCAGTCTGTAACTCTCATATTCTTTGTAAACCTACTTTAAAGGACCCCATACACTGATGAAAGCTTTAGTACTGGAATATTCATTTAAAAGAATTCAGTTCAGGTGATGTGGGAGATGAACTGGAACACAGCTATGGATTGTCTTTTGGGTCTGAAGGACTTACCAGAGAAACACCAACTCCCTGATGTTTTGCAGACCAATATTAAACATTAAACCAGGAGCTCATGAGCTTGGGCCCATGTGGGTACACCAGGCCATTATGGATGCAAGGCAGAAGTGACAGTTTTCTTCTGAATATGAATGACAACTGCGCCTCCCCCCCCAGGGCAGCACATTTAAAGGCACTCTGCGCATTGTTAATGTTGATCTAACTGCACCTAACAGTCAGTGTTCTCTTCCTCGCGCACAGGAAGCAGGAAACCTGGCTCAGTGCATTCTGGGTCAATATTTGTGTTTGGCGAGTTTAATTATTCCCTCAGTCCTTTGACTGGAGACTAGGTGAACCAAGGAGCACATTATCGACATTATGTTTAAAAAGAAATGACCCCACGCTTTGTCTTTCTTTTATTTTATGTAAACCAGTGAATCCACATGGTATTTCCATGTTAATTAGGCATCAGATATACTCACTGCTCTGTTTTAGAGGTCAGAATTATTACTGATGTTAAGCACCAAAGAAAAGGAATATTTTACAATTCATTTGCAGAACCCTGCTTACTAGTTTTTACAACATATTTCCCAGAGTGGTAGACAGAATTAACTACATCATCACAGGATCATCAAAACTGGCTTTGTTAGACAAACAGTGTCTGACTCAAGCCTTGTGAAACGCAGCCCGATTCTGCCGATTTAGAGAGAATGGACAGTAGTGTTGTGATACTGAAGAGAGACGGAGAGCATCAGCCAGACCTGGTTAGGGAGGCACAGCTGGACATCACGGAGGATGCTGTGGGTGGACAGAGTTCAGGATGCACACACACACACACACACACACACACACACACACACACACGCACACAGTGTTTGTGTAAGAGAGAGAGAGAGAGAGCAAGTAATATGTGCACAATATTGTGAAGTGTAAAGTCTCCCAGGTGCTTCACACCTTTGCTGCTGTGCACCACAAATTTCAGGTCGTGTCCTGCCCCCCCTCCCACCCCCGTAGTGCCGTACACACAGGTAATATTACAGGCGTCCTTGGAGCATTTAACACTCTGAAGCCCCCAGAGAGCAGTTACCCCCCCCACTAGAGTCACTCTGACCCCTCCTGTACTACAGTTACCCCCCCCCACTAGAGTCACTCTGCCCCCTCCACCCTCACTACAGCAACTCTGCCCCCTCCCCTCCCCCTTCTTCACCAGTGTGTGCACATGCAGAGGAAGAAGAGCATGAAAAATGGATGAAAGAAGAATAAAAAGGTGGAGCCCGTGCTGACAGGAGTACCTTACGCCGCCACGGTAACCGCAGGGCAGCCCGCTAAAGTAAACAAAAGAGAACAAACGGAATGTGTTACCAACAGCAACCGCGTCAGGGTGAACTGGAAAACCATGGAAACTTTTGGGATAATGTTCACATTGATAAGGAACTTCACAAAAGATAACTTTATCCAGTACAATAGAGAACATGGTAGTCACCTCATATCAGTGCAAAAGGTGCTACCACGATTTCCAACAGCTTCTTTACTTTGTGCCAGCGTAAGAAACATTAACGCTGAACCCAGCTCAACGAAACAAAGTAAACAGTGTTTACACCCGGCTTTTCTTGCAGTCAAATGACGTCTGAATTCTGATCCAGTTACCAAAAATGCATGGTAATGCAAGGTATGAACAGGCTCTCAGAGGTGTGAATGTGTCTCAGAGTGACATGAGGTAGGATGTGTCTCAGTGGTATGAATGGGAATGTCTCAATAAAACATACAGCAGTGTGGAAATACATTTATTCACAGTTGATAGGTTAGCATGTGCAAAGAAAACACACTCCCCCCAAAATCCTGAGCAGCTGCTCATTCCAGGGCCTGAGCCTATAAGGTGAGATCAGACAGTTACCCTTCACTAAAGGTGAGATCAGCAGAACGGACTCATCCGTTACCATTCAGTAAAGGTGAGATCAGCAGAACGGAATCATCCGTTACCCTTCACTAAAGGTGAGATCAGCAGAACGGACTCATCCGTTACCCTTCAGTAAAGGTGAGATCAGCAGAGCGGAATCATCCGTTACCCTTCACTAAAGGTGAGATCAGCAGAACGGACTCATCCGTTACCCTTCAGTAAAGGTGAGATCAGCAGAACGGACTCATACGTTAACCTTCAGTAAAGGTGAGATCAGCAGAACGGAATCATCCGTTACCCTTCAGTAAAGGTGAGATCAGCAGAACGGACTCATACGTTAACCTTCAGTAAAGGTGAGATCAGCAGAACGGAATCATCCGTTACCCTTCACTAAAGGTGAGATCAGCAGAACGGACTCATCCGTTACCATTCAGTAAAGGTGAGATCAGCAGAACGGAATCATCCGTTACCCTTCACTAAAGGTGAGATCAGCAGAACGGACTCATCCGTTACCCTTCAGTAAAGGTGAGATCAGCAGAGCGGAATCATCCGTTACCCTTCACTAAAGGTGAGATCAGCAGAACGGACTCATCCGTTACCATTCAGTAAAGGTGAGATCAGCAGAACGGACTCATACGTTAACCTTCAGTAAAGGTGAGATCAGCAGAACGGAATCATCCGTTACCCTTCAGTAAAGGTGAGATCAGCAGAACGGACTCATACGTTAACCTTCAGTAAAGGTGAGATCAGCAGAACGGACTCATACGTTAACCTTCAGTAAAGGTGAGATCAGCAGAACGGAATCATAATCAGAAACATAAGATGGACCAATAGCAATGCATCAGAAAATGATACAAGCCAATAGCGATGCAGCAATAACTAAGATTGGCTGCAGTCAGTATCTTATGATCAATATTGTTATTTATATACACTACAGTAAAAACACTGAATGTTACAGCGGCTCCTACAAAAATAGCTCTGTGGAGGCTACACGAGATTCTGGGCTCAGAGTTTTACTGCTTTGTTTCTCTGTATACATGACGTCTTGTACTGAATACAAACATGCACTGAAGTTCACTGTTGTTTTGATATTACGATAAATATAGCGATAAATATAATCATTTTGATTTTGCGATCCTGATATTTATCAGGTCAGATATTTATTTTTTTCTGTACAAGCCAAGATGTTTCCAAATAATCGTGCACAAAATGGAAAGACGTTGTCAAAAACACTGACTTTTAAATGCACTGGCAATAATATGCTGGATTGTGGAAGTGATTTGTTTAATTGGAGGGTGGCAGTAATCGTAAATGATTACCTGCTTAATCACCTGTATCACAATGAAATCAAACTATTACACTTTATTGCTCTCTATGACTCTTCTTCACACATCTTTCTTTCTCCCTCTCTTTCTCTCCCTCCCTCTCTCTCCCTCTCTCCCTCTCTCACCCTCTCTCCCTCTCTTTCTCTCCCTCCCTCTCTCACCCTCTCTCCCTCTCACTCACGCCAATTCCTGCGGGCAAGTCGACACGTTTGTATGCACGAGTGCAGCTTGCACACAATAGCGCTGTGAGCTGCATGTGTTATCAGGAGAACAGGAGTTATCTCACTGATGACATGAGAGAGAGAGAGAGAGAGAGAGAGAGAGAGAGAGAGAGTGAGAGAGTGTGTGGCTGGGCAGGAGACAATCTCACAATGAAAGACAGGGTCAAAATTAAGCCCTGTTGTGTACAAAGAGGTTTTGAACTACCACTTGAGGTGTGACCAAGAACACTGCATGCTGGAAGCAGACGAATGTCTGAATGTGGTGATGGTGGTGGTGATGGTGGAGGCGGGTGGTGATGGTGGTGGTTTTGATGGTAGTGGTGGTGGTGGTGGTGGTTATGGTGGAGGTGATGGGTAGTGGTGGTGGTGGTGGTGGTGATGGTGATGGTGGAGGTGGGTGGTGATGGTGGTGGTTTTGATGGTATTGGTGGTGGTGGTGCATGTGTGCATGTCCCATAGAGGTGGTGCATTACAGTAAGACGCATGTTTAGGTGGATTAGCCCCCTCCAGATGCAATCCACATATTCAAGATGCACAAAATGACCCCAGTGTAAACAGGGTGTAAGAATGTTGGGGCTGATCCAAAGTTAGTGTGTTATAAGTCTGGTTTTTGGAAATGGTTTCCTGTTTGAATGGTTTTCCCCTGAGCTGCTGTGACTCAGGCCAGGGCTTCCAGCCTCGGTGCAGTCTGACCTTTACGTCCCTGACAGTCCGCGGTGGGGGAGATGACAGGGATTATGCAGCGTCTCCAGGGAGGGAAGGAATAAGATGGGGGACTTGGAGACTTAATCAGAGTAAAGATCAAATACCAGCAACACCCACGACAAAGACAGCAGTCAACACAGGCCGTCCTCGAGGACCTCTGCACGGACCTCTGACCTCTGACCTCTGCATTGGCCCGTAATGGCTCCTCACAGCTCATTCAGAACCTTCCTTATGTCATTAAGAATAAAGGAAAGCGCTGTGTCAGGAGCTTGTGTACAGTTATAGATATGAGTGACGTTGTTCAGGCAGCTGTGCACCTGCACGACAGCGAGCGTCAGTTGAGCAGAGGCGAGGTCATGTGACCTACACACGTCCTTCTGTTTGACCAATCAGCTCGTCCCAGCCGTGGTGCGCTCGAGTGGTCCAACACCACAAGCTGTCAGGCGAGACCGTTTGGTTCAGGACATTCCAGTGAGAATACAGATGCCTGCACAACTCTGCTACCGTGCACTTCCTGAACGGGACCAACACACACACACACACACACACACACACACAACACACACACACACACACACACACACACACACACACACACACACACACACACACACACACACACACACACACACACACACACACACACACACACACACACACACACACACACACACACACACACACACACACACACACACACACACACACACACACACACACACACACACACACACACACACAAACACACACACACACACACACACACACACATATTTCTATATATGAAGAACACACAAAGTATGTAACTGCATAGCTAATGAAACGTTTTATTTCATAATCAAGTAAGACGAAGTGTTTTACTGAATTCCTCTGGAAACCTTGTGTATTTCACAAACAATTTTTATTTAATAATTGTAATATTAAAATATATTAACTCCTGTAAAATAACATTTAATTTTGAATGTTATCTCAGCAACTTGTTATTATTCAGCACTGACCCTAGTATTCATCAGAGGTGAGGATTTCCCCCAGACTCAGACGAGCTTCACAGGTGAGTGGCACTGTCATCAGGAGAGGTGGTTACTTATATAACACTGTTTTGCACACTATAATCACGTGCTGTTCCATCATTTTGATTTTTAAAAACTGTACAAAATAAACATATGCATGTTTATGACAGAAAACAAACTATTAGACTATTAAACTACTATTCTCTGTCCTGGCTCAGAGATGGTGGAGTGATCTTACACAAGATTCCTGTAGTTTAGTAGTCGTCTGGCTCAAGGGTATCTTGAACTCTGACCTGTCTACGCTAATATCTAGGATGTTTTCTGTGAGCAGATGGCAAAGCACTTTGTAAGTCGCTCTGGATAAGAGCGTCTGCTAAATGCTCAAAAATGTAAATGTAAAAAAACGTAAAATGATCAATCGCCTCCCAGCCTCTTTCTTAAGGAAAACCAGAATTAACATATTGAAAATCCATAATTTGAAGTAATTACCTTGAGAGGCCAATGGTACCACAGTAGCTGCAGTAAAGACTTACAGTGTAACAGTGTAAGTGGACAGAGAGGGTTTAATACACCTGTGATCCCTTTATCTCTGTCATAGGCTTTCTCTCTCTCTCTCTCTCTCTCTCTCTCTCTCCCTGACTCTCGCCATCTCTCCCTCTCTCTCCCTCTCCCTCATTCTCTCTCCCTCTCACTCTCTCCTTCTCTCTCTGTTCTTTTCTTTCTTCCTACTGTATCATCATTCTACGAAAAGACTCCAGCACCACGTAAACACAAAAATCTGACATGACAACACCAACCCAGTTTGGAACGCTTAGCAAAACATGGCATTTTGATGTCGCTTCAGAAATACGTGTACCAGGGGAGTCTTGTTCAGGCACATAGTACTGACAGCCCCTCAGGGGTCCATCTGATGCCATTATGAGCTGTTTCGTCCTGGTGGCTGATTTGGGTTGAGATCAAACAGTTTTTCATATTGGGTTGTATAAGTTACTAAGCCTCCTTAATCAACGCTGAACTGAAGAACTGTGTTTAGCTAGTAACAGTCTAGGCCCCCACGTGGCACAGACAAACACTATGAAGATGCTTAACGATAAGAAATTAGCACTGTGCAGGCCTATTACAGTCTGAGTTTAATGAGACAGGGAACGTTTACTGAAATGAGTTCGGAAAAGGAGAGAAGGAGAGAACAGGGCAGTGTTTAACTCTCCTGACAGAGATGCCAGTGAAATCTATGGTTCAGATGATTTCTCTGATCCACACAGCTCTGGACACACACTGCTCCAGACACACACTGCTCCGGACACACACTGCTCCGGACACACACTGCTCGAGATACACACAGCTCCAGACACACACAGCTCCGGACACACACAGCTCGGACACACAGTGCATTCCAAAATAAGATCAATCCAGCATCCCAGAACCACAGAGGAAAGAACAAAGAGCATGGGACAGAGAGAGAGAGAGAGAGAGAGAGAGAGAGAGAGATAAAGAGAATAATAGAGATGGAGATAGAGAAAAAGACTGACGTGTGTGTGTGTGTGTGTGTGTGTGTGTGTGTGTGTGTGTGTGTGTGTGTGTGCGTGTGTGTTTGTGGGTGTGTGTGTGTGTGTGTGTGGCGTTTGCACTGAACATTTAGATTTCAGAGGCTGAAGTCTTATCTGTAATGAAACAAAATGAAAGGTTAAGAAACTGGGTGTTGGAGAGACTTCACAGCAGAGCTGATGGGGTTTCCTTCCTACTTTACTCTCCAATGAGAAAGTGTGCATCTGTCTCTCTGTTTGTCTCTCCATCTCTCTGTCTCTCATTCTGCATATCTGTCTTTTGATATCACTCTCACCTGCTTCTGGTCTTCTATCATTTCATCCACACACACACACACACACACACACACACACACACACACACACACACACACACACACACACACACACACACACACACACACACACACACACACACACACACACACACACACACACACACACACACACACACACACACACACACACACACACACACACACACACACACACACACACACACACACACACACACACACACACACACACACACACACACACACACACACACACACACACACACACACACACACACACACACACACACACACACACACACACACACACACACACACATTGATGCACATATGCACGTACAGGGTAGAGCTCTAGAGATTCACTTACGATCACGCCAGCTAAGAGTTGTCAAACTCATCCTCATTCCTTCTGTCTTTCTCTTACGAAGAACAATTACCTCTAGCTGGACCCAACCTTGTGATCTCTGACCTCTGACCCCTCAGTCGGGATAACTCAGATTTCAGGATTACCTAACAGCACATCTGTGTTCTGGCATTTTTTGCAGTGATCCTGTGTGTGAGTGTGTGTGTGTGTGTGTGTGTGTGAGAGAGAGAGAGAGAGAGAGAGAGAGAGAAGGAGAGGGAGATAAAGGCAGAGCAATGGCCACTATGTGGTTGTGATACTATAGACCTCTCCAGATGTCTTTGCATGCGGTGAAATGACATGCTAGATTAACTAGAGCAGCCCACTGTTATCTCAGCAGGAAGCCCTTACAGCATGCTAGCGTGCACCAGATGAAAGCTCCAGACCTCAGAAACACACTCCTGTGCTAGTGGTCTGTACATGCTAGCGTGCGCACTCCTCCACTGGAGCATGGACCTACGGATACACCGCAGTCTGTCAGGCTGAGCTCCACCTCGTCCAGTCTGGACAGTGGAGCTCTACAGAGTTCCCCTTACAGGACGGTTCCCTGTTCTTCTGTTGCATGTCTGGAGGTGTTTGTTTTGTGAGTGGAGGTGTGTTGTGTTGCATTGGTGGACGTCCCTCTTTGCCCCGCCCGCCCTGGAAGACTCTGATAGGTGTCGGAAAGACGGCGACCTTCGTGCGCTGGCCGACACCCCTTAGGTGAGCGTTGTGTCTGCAGCGTTCGCCATGTGTGAAGGCTGTTGTGAAGAGGAGCTGCTGAAGAGTGACGAGGCCCCTGATTGTGTCCCTCAGCCAGACAGAGCTCCACACGGCCCAGTGCAGACACTTGGGGTCACTCGGGGTCACTCGGGGTCGCACGAGGTCGCTCGGGGTCGCTCGGGGTTGAAGACAGATCCAGCAGGTTCTCTATCCCATCCAAAAGATCCCCCAACCCCCCACCTGCAAATGCGGTTGAGCTGCAGAGAAAAGGACAGGAGGATGATTTGCAGCTAATGCAGCTCCGTTCTGTAGAAATGGTGGCTGACAAGGAGGCCACCGTTACAGTAAGAGGACGGAAGGAGAGAGGAGAAAGCCTGTTCCACAGGAGCTCAATCTGTTTGGAGGTCTTAACTGTGGAGCTGCCCAGTTAGCTGTACACCTGAACTAGCAGAAAGTACAACCCTTGACACAAGCGGGTTGGTTGATGAGTTTGTGCTGAGTCATCCTCGGCCTCCCACCACCATGGCAGGAGGCTTGGCCTTGTATGTCCCTCATAAGTCCGTTCATAACACCCTGAAAAACACCTCCATCTCCACCTCCACCTCCACCTCCACCTTGTCTTGACGTCAGAGATTTGACTGCTGCCTTTCACTTTAATCCTGCATTAAAGTGAAAATCCATAGGAGAAAGGAAATGTCAGTGTCCATGGAGACAACTTTTGCTCTCGCTGCAGGCTGAGGTAGAACAAACGTCTCAGCCGTTCGTGTTTCCTGTCTGAGTTTTACTTAATAAAACAGCTGACAGATACAGAAAAAACAAATTTGACAGATAGCGGGAGACGTGTGTGCTGTGACGTCTCGTGTCCTGGACAGTATTTAATCTTTCAGGTGCCAGTCACTGTGGTTGTGACATTTTAATTCAAGGAATTCAACATGGATTTGGTAATGTGCCCTTGCACACTGTGGTGCCAGAAAGCTCTGATTTATCTGCTCTGTTTGAAGTCACTGTCTGCTCCCTGCTGCCACTTAACTGAGTATCGTCAGGTACTTAGGCACGTTAGGCAGTGTCTTCGCTGGTGCTAAGCTAACCAGCCCCAGTACTGAGGTTTTCTCTACGTCTCCCACTTAAATGTTGACCTGTGGCCAAACAACATCACATGCACCGGTGGTGGGACTATCGGACCTCTCTATGACTAAAGGCAAGGTGTCCTGATGTCGATGTCAGCACCGAAGATCCGAGTGTCTCAGAGATGAGCACAGGTTTCCTTCAGCCTACAGTCCAAACTTGAAATACTGATTCTGAAGCTTGTAAACTGCTAGTGGCTATAGGGTTTGTGTTGGGATTAGGGTTCTGCGTGAATGTTACAGTTTTTGCAGACTCTAAGACCCAGTTTCCTTTTGTCAAAACGTAACACACAGCAGCCCAGTGCCACACACACAACACACACACACACACACACACAACACACACACACACAACACACAGCACGTCAACCAAAACTCTTGCAACTCTTGCCAAAACCACATTATTGCATCCAAACTCTACACACAAATATCAGGTGAGCAGCCTTTCCCATGTGGCAACTACACACTTATGTGACAAATGGCAAACACCACCACCATGTGTGGGAGTGTTCAGTGTGTAGTCTACTGTAAAGGTCTGTCAGAGGCCTCACTTATACATGAATATTCACAAGTATACAGGTTATTTCTGCATATTCAGTACATTTACGCCATAACGTAAAACACAATTACACGGGGAAGGTTTATTTTGGTTTTGCATGAACACTACAGCAACACATGCTGTATGTACTGTAAACACAGTATGAAGTGTACTGTAAACACTCTACAGTATGAAATAGGCATAATGTTTTCAATACCGTGTGTCACAGGACACTGGACTAAAGTAGCAGTGAGTGGATAGAGTGGATATCAGTGCAGATAGGCTCACTGAATGGATGTTGCTGATGGTGTTGCCAGTATTGATGTAGCTGTTGTAGTTGTTGTTGTAGTTGTTGGAAGCGTATGCTGTTGTTTGCTCTGACCGTGTTGACAATGTCCCTTTCTGTTCTGAGGTGGACAGCCGTCTTCGTCCCCCCAGGAAGTGGTAGTCTAGCTAACCCTAACCCTAGTGCAAAAACATGATGTAGTATGTATAGAGGACAGGTCTACTTATGGTTGACCACATGGTGGCTCTGATCTCATCCATTATGGTTGCTCATCCTCTTCCTCATTCTCGTCCTCTTCATCGTCACCTCTATGCAGTATTGGACTCCACTGATGTGTAAACCAACTTGTGGCCTCTTTATAGGAATTAGGCTCTGATGTCTACAGATTTGTAAAAATGAGCTAGAAGCGTGTTACTGTAACCAGTAAGGGCTGGTTTGGATGACTGGTAGGTGGGTGTAGCAGTTACATGGCAGTGTTTTCCAGAAGAAACACATGGTTTTACGTTTTGAATGTTGTGTCTAATGTCGGGAACTGTGTTTAATGTTTTGCAAAAAGTGTGTTTAGAATTGCTAAAGAATTGCTAAACTAATTGAGTGTAAGGCAGAGAATGTGCTTAAGGATTAGCGCACCAGGTCAATAGATATACTACACGGGTTAGTGTTTTCCAAAATGGTGCTTTAAATATCACTTTTGGGGTCTTAGCGACTGTAAAAAACTGTAACAGGCAGGTAAGGAGGCAGTGGTGGAGCTAAGAGGCAGGGGAGTGGTTAGCCTTCCTGTTTCACTCAGGTATTTCATACAGCTGGGTTGTTTTTGGCCAACCTGACATCAGTGTTGGTGTTATCTTACTACACACCTTTTCATTCTGTCTCTGTTCATTTCTTTCTGCTTCATCTTACATGTTTGATGTTTAGCACTAGTTGTTTAGCCCTAGTTGTTTAGACGTAGATGTTTTGCCTTAAATGTTTAGCATTAAATGTTTAGCCATAGATGTTTAGCCCTAGTTGTTTAGCCCTAGATGTATAGCCCTAGATGTTTAGCCCTAGTTGTTTAGCCCTAGTTGTTTAGCCCTAGATGTTTAGCCCTAGTTGTTTAGCCCTAGATGTTTAGCCCTAGTTGTTTAGCCCTAGTTGCTTAGCCCTAGATGTTTAGCCCTAGTTGTTTAGTCTTAGTCTTAGTCTCCACCACTTCCTCTTCCTGCCATGACCCCACCTAGACTAGGACATAACTCCGCCCCCTCAGCCTCTACCTCCACACCCATTACAGCTCCAGTTCATCGGTACATTCATGGATGACACCATAGCTGTCGGCCTCCTCACCAAATATATTTTAAAAAATGTATTCATATAAATACTAATATAAATATACAACAACCAATATAAATAAATACTCCAGAGAGGAGGTAGGGAGCCCATAGTGAGGTAGGCCTCCTCACTACATGGTATGCTCCAATGAATCACAGAAAATTGTTGTTGACTTTAGAGGAGGAGAAAGTTCAGGTCACTCCAGTGGAAAGTACAAAGTTTCAAATTCTTGGTTCCATATCACTGAATTTCCCTCTTGATCACCCAGGGCTCCTATCACAGGCTGTGTTCATAGTTGGTAAATTGTGATAAATTTGGTGTGATTCAAACGAACCCCAGTGTGAGTGCTCTGTTAATGCCATTCGTTAGAGTAAGTGAGAACACTGCCTTTCAAAACAAACTTCTAAACTCTGGTGCATTTTTAATGAAATGTGAACACAGTACCACAGACACAGTAACACAGACCAAAGGCACCAATCGGGTCAATCGAGGACTAGGAGATGATGTCACGAAGCAACCCCTAAACACTGAGACAGAGCAGAGTGTTGAGAAAAATGAGCAACTGTGGCAGAGTGAGGCAGTAACATGCCTCATTAACGTTTGGCCTAACGAGCACAACACTGAGAAAACACACAAAAACGCCCACGTATTCAAACACATCCCCAGCAACGCAAGAATTCTTCACACTGTTTCGCCTCCTTAATGCGTTCAGCCCACTCTACCTGAGTTTTCAGCTGCTAAAACCACCACCCCAGCGGTTCAGTCATATGTATCCATGTTTACCTTACTTTACATCTTCTGGTTTGATGGTGAATATGTCAGTACTCAGAGGTTCAGAGTACACAGGGTCCAGGACTCTAGTACCGTCAGTCAGCTTCAGAGTCCACAGGGTGCAGGACCCCAATACAGTGAGTCGGCTTCACAGTACAGAAGTGGCAGAGTCTATTAGAACAGCTATAGAGGATGTAATCATAATGAAGTGATCCATCTGGATTTAAATGAACTCGGTATAAGTTACAGTTTATTATTTTTTTCAGACTCTATATGGTCATGCTTCCTTGTGTGCTGGCTGAAGCTGACTGGCTCTCACCAGCTGCAGCTCTGTTCCTTCCCGTTCTTAGTGACCAGGTTATTGATCCTCACACACACACACACACACACACCTTTCCTCTGCTTGCTCTTCTTTAATCCCCACTGATGAGGCCTGAGTCTAGTGCCTCGCACCAATGCTCCGTACAAGCCGAGATAGAGACCGCGCTACTGCAGGCATTGTTTCGTTTGTCTCTTCTTCTGAAATAAAGGTCCTTTTTGCTTGTTGCCACTCACTCCTCACGCCTGCCTTCTCCTGAAAATCTTTCTCTTGGAAAGGTGCATCACCAATGGAGGTTTCATATTCCCCAGGGTGATGGACCCTCTAATGAAGACAACTGTGGCAATATTTTAAACACATTTTGAAAGAACCTGGCCAAAACCTTTTTTATTCTACACAAGAGCAGCTTTGCTATTAAACAGCTGAGTAATGGGCAACCTATGACATCTCATGACAGCTTATGTCACCTTAAAACAGCTTATGTCACCTTAAAACAGCTTATGTCGGCTTAGGACATCTTAGGACAGCTTATTTTGGCTTATGATGGCTTAAAACACCTTGTGTCAATAGCAAATAGACTAAATAGGAAAGTAAAATAAACATGTATTTAAACAACCAGTACTGTTACACAGACTACCGTTGAGCACAGCAGTGTGCGCACACACACAAATAGTACAGAAAGAAACAAAAAAAAGCTGATGAGTTTGATCAGCTGACAGCATGGGGGGAGTCTGGGAGATGAAAGGGGAAAGCGTGTCTCCATGCTAACACCCATCACTGCTAATCCTGCACAAGGTGATCACGTCAGAGTGTCTTCTGCTCATCCCCGCATGTCACTTCACACACACAACACACAGAGAGGAGAGCGAGAGAGGGAATAAAAGGAGGAGAAGAGGAGAAGAGAGCAAGTGCACAAGAACAGAGAGAATGCACAAAAGAGAAAGAGAGAGAGAGAACAGAACAGACAGAACCATCAAATGTGCTGTGTGTGTACGTATGTGTGTGTGTGTGTGTGTGTGTGTGTGTGTGTGTGTGTGCGCATGTGTTTCTGCGTGTGTGTGCGCAAGTGTGTCTGAGTTGTGTGTGTGTAAAATATCAAAATGTAATATATTGCTAATGAAATCTATGAGAGTCAAATCCAGTGTTAATGAACATGATTCTGGCTCATTCACACTCTTGTTTCTGACGCCATCTTTTCTGTTTGCAGATTTTGCGAATTCCTTTTCTTATTCTGGAATCTCTCCTGTTTGTCCTTCTTGACACCTGCTTCTGGAGCGCGATGTACTCTAAAACGTAGCCACGCCCACTGCTAGCCATAGCAACCCAAAGAAGAACGTCATGTTACAGTTCTGAAATCAGGACTGAGGAGAACATGGATGACCTGTAAAAGCAACGCTAGCTAATAGTCAAACTGAACTAGCTACAAGCTAACTAAGTATAGTTAATGCCACATAACCAGGATAATCGATTTATAAGAAAGAATGTAAGCATTTATACTTTTAATAAACATATTTGTAAAGGTTTGTTTCATCCACTCCAGCCCTATTTTCCACTCCAGTCCTATTACTCTTTCTACCTTAAATGCCCTTTACCAATGACCGTAGCTTGCAGAGGGCGTGGCTAAGTTAGAACCTCCTCCACAGAGATCAGTTGGCCAATAGAGATTTAAGGTGACTGCTTTGCTCTGAGAGCGTTTGGTCCTATGCAGATGCTTAAAGAGACATTCCTCAAGAAAAAATGTGAATTGGTAAAAAAAAAAAAAAATTTTTTTTAAATAACTTTCAAAATAAGAATGTGAATGAAAAATAATCTTTTTTTACATTTGATTTAGACATATTTGTATTTACTATATATTTCTACTATTTTGGCATTTCACTCAATTTTTTAAATATGGATTTTATGATGTTATTTGAAGCTTAACGCAACATTAATGCAATAAATGAATGCCATAAATGCAAATATAAAGTGAGCATTCTCATTCACATCTGAATCACATGTCTGTTACATCATTGTGAGAACTGACAGAAAAGTTGAAATATTAGCCTAGCTCTTATCATAACCATAACCGTGAAGACTTCCAGAATGTCCTAGTATAACACACGTGGAATGTGGCAGGGAGGCCATTGTGTACATAAAGGGTTTCATAAGCAAGTGTATGTTGTTTTGTAAGGTACTTCATCACTAGCGAAGTGACATATCTTGAGGCCTGAGCAAACACCGTGGGCAAACACCAGAGTGCTGTTGCCCCATGCCACTCTACACAGAGAGGAGTGTGTGTAAAGGAGGTGTGTAATGTTGGGACGTGAGAAGCAAAGAGTGAGATTGCTCCAGTGTTTTCCCTGTGCCTGTCATCCATATTCCCACAGTGCACAACCACTGACCTCTGCAATCCACAGCAGAGAGAGAGAGAGAGAGAGAGAGAGAGAGAGGAAAGAAATATCCCTCTGTCACTCACACTGTCATTAACAGGACCACTCAGAGAAAGAGAATTTTAACTCAGCATTTTAACTCCTGCTTGATTTGATAAAGTTGGGATTAGAGTAGACTATAACTCCGTAGACACAACATGAGATAAAGCAGCTTCTACATTTGCTAGACGTCCAGCCAAGAACTATTTTACTTAGATGAACCAGAATTTTCAAACTTTCTGAGGCCACAGAATCCTAGAACATTCTATTCTTGAAAATAAACTGGAACTTTCGAGTGTTCTAGTTCTTTAGGAGAGAGAGACAGAGAGGGGGGCAGAGAGAGAGACAGAGGGAGAGATAGAGAGGGGGTCAGAGAGAGAGACAGAGGGAGAGACAGAGAGGGGGTCAGAGAGAGAGACAGAGGGAGAGACAGAGAGAGGGGCAGAGAGTGACACCAGGAAAACTGCATTTCACTGCTTGAATCCAAACTAATACCTGAGATGATTTAGTATGATTGTGGCAGTGTGACAATAGAAAGCAAACATGAAACTAATTGTGTGTGTGTGTGTGTGTGTGTGTGTGTGTGTGTGTGTGGAAACCATACATCAATAGCAGTAGTTGTTTTGCTCACAAAATGGCAAACACAAAGAAAGAGTAATTCAAATTGGATGATTGATCCTTATTTTCAAAGGGCTCATTTTTAGAGGAAATATCTCCCATCATGCAGACCAGCCGTAGGGAGTCTGGGGCTCTCCAAGGAGCAGAAATAACCGCTGCCAGGGTTCATTACTGAACACTGCTGTTCAGGACAAAGCAAAAGCATCCAAACCACAGCAGGAGATAAAGTTAGTGCAAAGAGGAGATGGTGACACGGACACGGTGACTTCCACAAACGGACCAATTAAAGGACGACAGAACTATTTATTTACAGTTTTGAAATTCAGAAGAGCTCACATTTAGTTTGAAGGCCAGGGCATGCACCCCCACAAACACACACACACACACACATATACACCCCACACACACACACACACACACACACCCCACACACACACACACACACACACACACACACACACACACACACACACACACGAACACATACATACACCCCACATACACACACACACACCCACCCACTCCTCCACCCATGGCTCCATTAGGAAGAAGGCAACCCTGTGGAGAGGTGGCAGGGTGGGCCTGGTGAGTATGAGCTGGGGATTGTGGGGGAAAATGAAGAACACTCTGGGACTCCAGCTCAGCACCGCAGACACCCCATCTCTGTAGGCTGGCCTCCACCCTTCCTATCCAACCTCCACCCTCCTGCTCTTCTGTTCATGTCCTCCATCACGTCCTCTATCCATATCCAGTCCTGCTCTCTCTCTTTCCTCCATCTCTTGCTCTCATTCTTCCCACGTTTCATTTTCTCTCTTGCTCTTTCTTCCATTTTCTTCCTCAATATCTCCATCTATCCCTCTCTCCATCTCTCCCTCTCTCTCTATCTCTCCCTCTCTCTCCATCTCTACCTCTCTCCATCTCTCCCTCTCTCTCCATCTATCCCTCTCTCCATCTCTCCCTCTCTCTCTATCTCTCCCTCTCTCTCCATCTCTACCTCTCTCCGTCTCTCCCTCTCTCTCTATCTCTCCCTCTCTCTCCATCTCTCCCTCTCTCTCCATCTCTCCCTCTCTCTGGAGGTTTGTTGGAGAGAGGCTGTTAATCGAACCAGATTGTCTCTATCATCTCCAGCTCTTAGTCAGTTAACAGACATCAATTCAAATTACCTGGTCAAAAGAACCCTTTAGGTGTCAGGGTTTCAAAATGTCTCCACTGATTCTCAGTATACAGGACACACACATACACACACACATATATACACACGCACAGAGCTAAACAAACAAAAAAATCCTACGAAATTAAAACTATCCATGCAATCTGGATTTGGCAGTAAGACATTGCGTGAACTATTGCACTGTTTGCTGTCTCATGGATTTTCCTTTCAGTTCTCACAGCAACATATACATGACAGTGTGTGAGTC
Source organism: Brachyhypopomus occidentalis (assembly GCA_020368025.1). Taxonomy (NCBI): domain Eukaryota; kingdom Metazoa; phylum Chordata; class Actinopteri; order Gymnotiformes; family Hypopomidae; genus Brachyhypopomus; species Brachyhypopomus occidentalis. Next base: position 1,097,527 of record JAGXOD010000017.1, read on the forward strand.
ACTAAGCTTATTTCCACTAAAGCAGTGTCCCAATTTAAGAAGAATCTGGAGTTTTTCTGAATCCCACTCTCAAATGAAGACCTTGGTTCAACCCAAAGTTAGCTCATGCATCTGACACCACAGCACATCCCCTGGCTAATGCATTTAGCCTGTCTAATACATTTATACATGCAAATCCTCCTGTCAAAGAACAGAAGGCTTTGTGGTTATTAAGAGCAATCCGCTTTCTTCCAGCTGTTCACACTGATGAAGGTACATGAGAACAATCCGCTTTCTTCCAGCTGTTCACACTGATGAAGGTACATGAGGACAATCCGCTTTCTTCCAGCTGTTCACACTGATGAAGGTACATGAGTACAATCCGCTTTCTTCCAGCTGTTCACACTGATGAAGGTACATGAGAACAATCCGCTTTCTTCCAGCTGTTCACACTGATGAAGGTACATTAGGACAATCTGCTTTCTTCCAGCTGTTCACACTGATGAAGGTACATTAGGACAATCCACTTTCTTCCAGTTGTTCACACTGATGAAGGTACATTAGGACAATCCACTTTCTTCCAGCTGTTCACACTGATGAAGGTACATGAGGACAATCCACTTTCTTCCAGCTGTTCACATTGATGATGGAATCCAGTGGTTCCGTACCTCATTCCTGCTCCTGTCCAACAAAACACAAGCCGATGAGAAGACAGTGTGTGATGTCTCACGGCGCGTGACGTCTCACGCACTTTAGTTCCAGTTTGAGCACACCTACAGTGACCACAGCCCGACTCCAAGGGAAGCAAGACACAGCTAAACCCAAACTGGGATGTGTTCAATTTACAGTGTGCCATGAGGTGAAAGCCCTCAGGTCATTAGCTGTTACCATTCAGAGTGCTGTATGTAAGGAACAAAGAGACATTGTGGACTCGGCCCAAGACACAAGGGCCAAAAGTGTCCTGTCTTTCATGTTTACTTCTCACTTATATAGACATATGCAATGAATAAGACTTGCAGCTTGCAGTGAAATTCTTGCCAGTGTATCCCAAAGCAATTTAAGTCCAATTTATAAGTGAAATTTAAAAAGCACGAATAAGAAAAGGTGTGCAATAAATACAGATTATAAAAGAAATTAATAAAAATAAATACAGCTTATACAAGATAATAATTTAAATAAATACATATTTTACACGCTAATGATAAAAATGATAGCATGTCATAACATCTCGTTTAGATGTTTAGGTCCAGTTTGAATGAAGCATATCATCACGTGATCAGTTTGGGTTCTGAAGTGTCAAACAAGTTTACAGTGTGTCCGTTTATAAATATTTTTACTTATATATATATATAAATATATAAAATATATATATATATATATGCATGTCAGACGCTTGCTGGTTTCATATTTTTAAAAGGAGGCTGAGTTAGATTGAATAAGTGGTCGTTATGCGAGGTTAGGCGTGCCACCGCAATATCCAACATGCAGTCTTCCCAGTGCTCCCAGTCCTCTCAGTACTCCCCTTTAAAAGCCGAGCTGAGCCGGGTGGCAACTGACAATTTCGTCATGCGCAGCGCAAACAAAACTTCATGAGTAAACAGACAAAACTTGTATGCGAAATATATGGCCCTTGAAGCGTTATTATTAAGCATTGTTCTCATTGTTGTTCAATATGATGAGAATTAAATTAATATTTACATAATTGTGACATGACAAATTGTTTAAATCATATTTTTTCGTGCGTAATGGCACGTCAACAGTTCCCATTGAATAGTCATAAATCTGTTCCCATTGAATAGTCATAAATCTGTTCCCATTGAATAGTCATAAATCTTTTTTTAATCTGTTAAATGTAGTTAGCAATTCGGAAATATATTTTAGTGGTGTGTTGTATTCAAAATTTCTTTGTGAGAAGTCTTTATGAGTTTTCTTGAAGTTAGGAAAATATGTGTGTCACTTGCGTTTGTTCCGAGGACAGGTCCGAGGAGGCCTCGGGCAAGTGCTATTTTACGCCAAAATGCTTTCAAAAATAGCGTCGCACCAACGGATTTTAGACGTCACAGTCCCTGTGGCGCCGCTGCGCGTCCTTATCGCAAGCGCGTCGCCTTCTGTCCGCCAAATGAACACATGGCGATAAACGCGCCTGCGCCATACGATATTAGTCAAACGCCTAAGCGCGGCCATGAAATTAAAGCCCATAGCCTTTAATTAATTCTAACTGTAATTCCGAAAGTGAGTCGATACAAGCAGACCGAAACTGCCCACAGAAGCTCATGATATTGAATAAGCCTGTAGAGTCAGAGTAAAATTCGTGTGACCATGCGTCTATAACGAATGATTAGGGATTCAAGTGACTGATCAGACTTTCTCAACCGGGATCTTTCTCACCCACCCCGGGTGTTGTCTGCATTTGTAAGAAATATAGAAAAAAATATTGATTTTGATGTTGCTGGCATAATTCAATGAAATAATATATATGTTTTTTAGTTACCTAAATTTATCACCAAAATTTGCCTCACTTGGTTATTGCTCCATGTCAAAGTGTCAACGCTGGTGTCAACGTCCGACCACATCAAGGCGGATGTAAATTGCCTTCTACTGTGTTTTTGTTTGTTTGTTTTTTGTTTGTTTGTTTTAATCTGATTCTGGGACCTTTCTTTTCAAATCCGTTCCATCCCTCTCGTGACGCACAAACTAACATGGAACAGATTTGAAAAGTAAAGTCCCAGAAGCAGATTACTCAGAATCTGAGCCATTGACTTCATCATCCAGTAGTAGCATAGCAGCCAGGGTACAGACCAGCAGAAGAGACAGTACGACAGCTACTTGTCGTGAGGTTTCACTTCACTGGAGACCCATCATGCCCTCCCTATGTGTCTAGTATGTGGCATGAATTTGGCAAACAACCAAATTTAAAAGACCATTGACAACAAATCATCCATCACTAGGCAACAAGGGTGAAGAGTATTGTATTAATCTGAAAAATCAACACAAGAGACGAGAACGAGTCACGATGAAATGTATAAATCATGGGAGGCTAGCTGCCTAGTGGACAAGGTGGTAGCTAAGACTAATGGACAGACTTTAGATATCTTTGAAGACTGAGTACTCAATAGTATCAAAGGAGCCATTGCATTTCTTTCTGTATGATGAATCTTTTCGAGCGACCAGGCTGACGTACAGAGAGTGATTGAGGAGTGAGGAGTGAGGGGTGAGGAGTGAAGAGTGAGGAGTGAAGAGTGAGGAGTGAAGAGTGAGGGGTGAGGAGTGAGGAGTGAAGAGTGAGGGGTGAGGAGTGAAGAGTGAGGAGTGAAGAGTGAGGGGTGAGGAGTGAGGAGTGAAGAGTGAGGGGTGAGGAGTGAAGAGTGAGGAGTGAAGAGTGAGGGGTGAGGGGTGAGGAGTGAAGAGTGAGGGGTGAGGAGTGAAGAGTGAGGAGTGAAGAGTGAGGAGTGAAGAGTGAGGGGTGAGGAGTGAAGAGTGAGGGGTGAGGAGTGAAGAGTGAGGGGTGAGGAGTGAAGAGTGAGGAGTGAAGAGTGAGGGGTGAGGGGTGAGGAGTGAAGAGTGAGGGGTGAGGAGTGAAGAGTGAGGAGTGAAGAGTGAGGAGTGAAGAGTGAGGGGTGAGGAGTGAAGAGTGAGGGGTGAGGAGTGAAGAGTGAGGAGTGAAGAGTGAGGGGTGAGGGGTGAGGAGTGAAGAGTGAGGGGTGAGGAGTGAAGAGTGAGGAGTGAAGAGTGAGGAGTGAGGGGTGAGGAGTGAAGAGTGAGGGGTGAGGAGTGAAGAGTGAGGAGTGAAGAGTGAGGAGTGAAGAGTGAGGGGTGAGGAGTGAAGAGTGAGGGGTGAGGAAGAGTGAGGAGTGAGGGGTGAGGAGTGAAGAGTGAGGAGTGAGGGGTGAGGGGTGAGGAGTGAAGAGTGAGGGGTGAGGAGTGAAGAGTGAGGAGTGAGGGGTGAGGAGTGAAGAGTGAGGGGTGAGGAGTGAAGAGTGAGGAGTGAAGAGTGAGGAGTGAGGGGTGAGGAGTGAAGAGTGAGGAGTGAAGAGTGAGGAGTGAGGAGTGAGGAGTGAAGAGTGAGGGGTGAGGAGTGAAGAGTGAGGAGTGAAGAGTGAGGAGTGAGGAGTGAGGGCCAGGAGCTCCTCTCACCTGATGCTGCCAGAATAGTGCAGTGTGCATTGTTCCAGACTCGGGTTGCCCATTGATAGCAACATTTACCTGACCCCCCCCAAAATACACTAATTTGGGGTTTGTGTGTGTGTGTGTGTGTGTGTGTGTGCCTTTTGGCTGCCATAGGATGCAGAATTTATGTTTTTTTAATGCATTTTAGACAGCCTGACTGTTGAGAAATACTGAGCTAGACACTCAAAATCAACTGTCAGTTACTTGCAAACACGTCTATGGTACGTTTAATTGATAAGTGAATACACAATTTCAGATTTGCATTGTAATTAGCGGAGAAGCAAGGTTAAATTATCACAGTTCGAACAGATATTTTGTGTTGTCTCTGCAAATAAGTCAGCTCACACACTCACTATCATCACAAATATCCATCAAACAGACCTTTAGATGGACACACAAGAGGACAGAGAGACAGACAGTGAGACAGACAGACAGAGAGACAGACAGACAGAGAGGACTGAATTCTCGCTGCCCTTCCAGGTTTGCAATGCTCTCCAATTTTTTTTCACCTGTCTGAAAGAACAGGATATGAATACTGGCCATATCGGCTCGGAGCTGATAGCACGCCCGCCATCACAGTAACACCACGGGACACTGCTCACCACGGACAGCCACACTCAGGCGTCTCACTGTAGCCGCTTCTGTCTGTCTGCACTTTCTCTTCATCTGTTTTCACAGCAGAGAGCAAAAAGGGGGGATTAGGCTTTTCATCAAGAAATGCTAATGAATCTGATATTCTTTGACCCATTTTCACTGCAGAATCAGGGTTTGGAATGACAGCGAAAATACCAACAATAATACACAATAATACTCAGTAAAACGACTTCCTGAGAAGAAAGAACGTGGCACTTCAGGGTGCTTTTCCAACAAATCTCTGTCCTCGCCTTAAGGTGTTTAAAAATCTGTTGAAACTAGCTAATCAGATTTTGCTCTTTGTTTTACATTGAGGTCAGAGTGAGAGGATACAACCTCTGACTGCTAGAGCCGTATGCGTTAAATCACACGAATACTAAAGCGCCATCTAGTGGTAATATAGTAGCATCACTGATTTTGAGGTCAGGCGTTTATCTTGTAAAAACACATGATATTCACCCAGACATCCCAGACGTTGATATGTGCTCCAGCAAAGATGTAACATATATACACCTTGTAGTTTACATGTGATCGGACAGCATTTTGGAGAGAGAGAAAGAGCTTTCTGGGAATTGTAGTGCAAGTAATTACTGGCATATAATTGGCATAAATACTGGCGTGTAATTTGGCATGTAATTATACATATAAGGTGCATGGATTGCGCAATTTTAGGCGTTTTTGAATTTTATGCAAGACTGTGTTTTGTGTTTAATCAAAAGCTTTAGACAGTAAGTCACAAACGGTGGGTTACACCGGTTAAACTTAAGGAACGCAGAATCGTTAAATGTGGTGCCAAGCATAGGCAGGTGTAGTAAAATGATATTTTGACGTAGAAAATATGTGTTTTAGTCATATTTATGAGTGTAAATAGGTGTGATGAGCGTAAGTATATAATTATTTTGCATTTATTTCCGGCTTCACTGACAGAGTTTACATCAGAGCTCCAGTCTTGAATCCCAGTTGCAAACGCAACTCGTTTTGTGTCCTAAGTATACCGCACGTACGCTTTTGTGGAGAGCCCCGTGTTGCTTCATCGCCGCTTCGTGTTTATTGGTTCGGGTTACGTTTAGGAGCCTCTTCGCCTCTAGAGGGCGCTAGCCGACGCACGCGGCTGCAGTTTCGGCTCGAGTGGTCGTTTCTTGCGCCGTTTCTTTCTCTCCTCGCGGTCCCCAATCAGTGCGCTTCTCGTCGCCGCCGCCACTCGCGCACGGCACTGCACTGCACGGCCATGGCGGACAGCGCTAGCGAGAGCGACACGGACGGCGCGGGGAGCGGCTCCGCGGCCCCGCTTTCCTCCTCCGCCGCGTCGACGGCAGGCAAACAGGGCGTCGTGATCTCCCAGTTCCGACTGGAGGAGCTGACGAACCGCCTGGCCTCGCTGCAGCAGGAGAACAAAGTGCTCAAGATCGAACTGGAAACCTTCAAGCTGAAGTGCAAGTCGCTCCAGGAGGAGAACCGAGACCTGCGGAAGGCCAGCGTCACCATCGTGAGTGCCTGCGCGCCCCGCGGGCGTCGTGCGTGCGCCGTTCGGCCCTGTTAGCCCGCGGGTCAGCGCGTCTATAATTAGATTGGGTCCCGCGGGTATAAATATCGGCCCGTTCGTGGTGTCGCTGCGGTGTCGGGAGCGTGTCCGGCCGCTCTGGCTCTGCTCTCGGCAGCATTACTGCTAGCTAGCGGGCTAATGCTAACGCTGTTGGCCAACTATCACCACAAACACTACGAAACACCACCAAACACGCACTAAACACGCACGTCGGCACTAATCTCTAATCTCGCGTAACTCCGGTAAAATCCTGAGCGTGTTCGGCCATCGGTTTGGAATAACGCGAAGCGGCCCAGAGAGTCGGAGCAGTTGGGCTGAGCTGGAGTGACTCATCTGCCCCCCCGGAGCCTGGCGACCGCGCCACCCGTCTGAACGCCCTCCAGCCTCCACCACTTTACCGGGGACGGGTGGTGCTTTCGATAAACGGGTCCACCAGTTTGTTTTCAATGCTGAACCCCCCGGTGCCGTTACTGTGGGCCCAGTAAGAGTGCGATGGCTCCGTATAATCCATCATCCGTTCTTTAGTCGGGAGGACAAAAGCGAGGAAGCAGCTCGGGGATTTATGTCCTAAGTAAACTATTAACCTTACGTTTCTGCGTTGGCGGACAGAGAGACAGTCAGAACTTCGTCTCGTTGATCGTTGGGTTGTGTTATGAGGAGTTGTGTGTATAATCCGATCAATTGAATTAACTCGAGTTAAAGTCGCGGCTTTGTTAGGCGCATATGCGCGTGCCATTGTTTATCGGGGCTAATGTGGAGTTTTTCCGAGACCATAATTTTGCATGTCATGGTCTGAATTGGGCTCTTGTAATCCAGCGCTAAGACGGTGCTGCTGCATGGTAAACATCTGTCAAACATCAGAGGTTTCCATAATGATTTTTTTTAAATCATTTTACTTGCACGTTTTCTTTGATGTATTGTTGTTGTGCAGACCCACTAGCATGAATCCGGGGGTTTAGACTGTGTGTGTGTGTGTGTGTGTTATTGCAGCAAGCAAGGGCTGAACAAGAGGAAGAGTTTATTTCCAACACCTTGTTTAAGAAGATCCAGGCTCTGCAGAAGGAGAAGGAGACGCTTGCTGTGAACTATGAGAAGGAGGAGGAGTTCCTCACCAACGATCTGTCCCGCAAACTCATGCAGGTAAAACGCCACACCCACAAAACAACCTTTCAGAGAAGGCCTTGTTGGCAGGAGAACTTGTTCAGTAGTGTGTGCTATCCAAAACATTCTCATACGACTAAGACACTTAAAACAGAAACCCATAACCTTGCATCAAGCCCCTGCAGTCAGATCAGAAACCTCCAAACCGCACGCAGGGCAGAAGTGTGCGGACCTCGTCACACAGGAGACGGCAGAGGCAGCCAGCTGGAGTGTGTAGCACCGCTGATCAGATCTACCGAATTAGCAGCCCTGGAGAGGTGTGTGTGTATATGGAGAGTAGAGGTCTAGATGTTCTGCAGTGTCTGGGACTCTGTTCAAACATCTTCCTGGTGTCGTGAATGGCTCTGGTACTGGTTATATAAGGTCTGACGTGCAGATCCGGGATGCGTGTCCGCCCGTCATACTGCAGGTCTGGGCCGGGCTGCTCCCGCCTCGGGATTGGGCCAGCGGAGCGTGGCGTTTAGCTCCGCCCACTCCGCCCGCGGCTCGGTGGTGCGAGGGCCCCTAGTGGGCGGCGGCCTGGACTCCCTGTATGTACACACGGGTTTTGTGGGAGCAGGACAGGTGTCACGGGGAGGGAGAGACTGAGTCAGTGTCCTCTCAGGCCAAGCAGAGGACACCTTTTAAGGGGGAGGAGTAGGTGTAACTGGAGAGTCTGCTTGGTTTGGACTAAGTGTGTATAACAGAGTTGCTCTCTAGAGGACATGACTCACCAGAGGGAGAGAGAGAGAGATGGTGTGGGTCAGAGAGAGAGAGAGAGAGAGAGAGATGGCGTGGCTCAGAGAGAGAGAGAGAGATGGCTCAGAGAGAGAGAGAGAGAGAGAGAGAGAGAGATGGTGTGGCTCAGAGAGAGAGAGGTGGCATGGCTCAGAGAGAGAGAGAGAGAGAGAGAGGTGGCATGGGTCCGAGAGAGAGAGGTGGCATGGGTCAGAGAGAGAGAGAGAGAGGTGGCATGGGTCAGAGAGAGAGAGAGAGAGAGGTGGCATGGCTCAGAGAGAGAGAGATGGCGTGGCTCAGAGAGAGAGAGAGAGAGAGAGAGGTGGCATGGGTCAGAGAGGGAGAGAGAGAGAGGTGGCATGGCTCAGAGAGAGAGAGAGAGAGAGAGAGGTGGCATGGGTCAGAGAGAGAGAGAGAGAGAGAGAGAGGTGGCATGGGTCAGAGAGGGCGAGAGAGAGAGGTGGCATGGCTCAGAGAGAGAGAGATGGCGTGGCTCAGAGAGAGAGAGAGAGAGAGAGAGAGAGGTGGCATGGGTCAGAGAGGGAGAGAGAGAGAGAGAGAGAGGTGGCATGGGTCAGAGAGGGCGAGATGGCGTGCCTTTGCAGACGTCCCTCGGTGAAACATTGATTTTCTTTTTCCATTGCAGCGTCTGCATTTAAACCTGCTACCTTTCTGTCCAGTGTCAGGTGAAGTTGGCGAAGTGCTGAACCTTTAACCTTTGACCTATATCTAATCGGGACTCTTTCATTCTGAAGCAGACAGTATGTACACGGTCACCTGCTTGGAGACGGACTGGCTCTGTGTGTTTGTTTCCCATAATTCTTCAGGTTTGTTCTTCAGTGCCCACACCATAATGACCTGTGTGTTGGAGTTGCTGCTCGTGTAATGACAGCATTTGCGTCTGCGTGTCACACTGAAGAACTGTGTCTGCCAAAAGTGTTTGTGTAAAACGACAACCTGGAACACGCACAGCTGATTTCAACGCCCACGAAGTTCACACTGCATGATATGCAAAATATGTTGCCAGTGTTCATACGGAAAGCTGTTGTAATGGCATCGTAATGTGGGGCGTGGCCGTCTGGGGGGGCGTGGCCGGCGCTAGTCCCTCCTCTGTGCTCATGTGAAGTGCCGTGGTTTAACCGTCCTGTGGTATCCTGCCTGCATCATGTCTGTGTCCTGCCCCGGAAACGCCGGCTGAGTCACATCCTCCCGAGGAGAACGCTGCGTCTCCGAGTGGGACCGTTGACTCATCACCATATGTGTCTCGGGAAGGCGTAGTGATACGCAGCCAGGAGCACACTGCCAGCCCTGCCTTAGCACGGCTACGCTGCCTCCGCCGGCCACGCGCCAGTCGGCCTTCTGCTGTGGTTATTAGATCCACGCTGCCCCACAGGTTGTCTGTTCTCGCTCCCCTTTTGTGGGTGTGTGTGTGTGTGTGTGTGTGTGTGTGTGTGTGTGAGCGCACACACTTTTTGCTGCAGAATTCTGCGCTGCATTTGCATACGATTCCTTACTGCACATTTGCACAGGCACATTTAAAAGTCTTCCTGCTCCATGCCAGCCACTACATTTCAATCAGCTTAATAATACCACACCTTACCCATAATGCCACACCTTACCCATAATGCCACTCCTTACCCATAATGCCTCTCCTTACCCATAATACCACACTATCTGGAGACTTATTTTATGACCGTATTAGTTTATTTCTTATAAACATTTTAATTCGTATATTATGTTTATGTATTTGAGACTTATTCTTCTCAAAACTGAAGGAATACAGTGTCGTGGTATGACAATAAAAAATCTTGAATATAATATGATTATAATATAATATGATTCTGTTGTTCTTCTATACATGTATAATGTCTTTCTGTGTTTCGCTGTCTCTCAGTTCACTTCAGTGGTGCTTCTTGGCGTGGCAAATATTCACATTTTTGTTGCGCAAGCTTTGCTAAGATATTAACATGTGTGTGTGTGTCCAGCTCCAACATGAGAAGGCTGAGCTGGAGCAGCACCTGGAGCAAGAGCAGGAATTTCAGGTCAACAAGCTCATGAAGAAGATCAAGAAGTTGCTCACTCTGGAGCAGGTACACACACACACACACACACACACACACACCCCACCATCTCCAAACAGCTCACTCTGGAGCAGGTACACACACACACACACACACACACACACACACACCCCACCATCTCCAAACAGCTCACTCTGGAACAGGTACACACACACACACACACACACACACACACACACACACACACACCACCATCTCCAAACAGCTCACTCTGGAGCAGGTACACACACACACACACACACACAACACACACACACACACACACACACACACACACACACACACACACCACCATCCTCAAACAGCTCACTCTGGAACAGGTACACACACACACACACACACACACACCACCATCTCCAAACAGCTCACTCTGGAGCAGGTACACACACACACACACACACACACACATCCACAAACAGCTCACCATCTACACACACACACACACACACCACCATCCTCAAACAGCTCACTCTGGAACACACACACACACACACACACACACACACACACACACACCACCATCCTCAAACAGCTCACTCTGGAACAGGTACACACACACACACACACACACACCACCATCTCCAAACAGCTCACTCTGGAGCAGGTACACACACACACACACACACACACACCACCATCTCCAAACAGCTCACTCTGGAGCAGGTACACACACACACACACACACCACCATCTCCAAACAGCTCACTCTGGACACACACCACCATCCTCAAACAGCTCACTCTGGAACACACACACACACACACACACCACCATCTCCAAACAGCTCACTCTGGAGCAGGTACACACACACACACACACACACACACACACACACAGGTACACACACACACACACACACCACCATCTCCAAACAGCTCACTCTGGAGCAGGTACACACACACACACACACACACACACACACACACACCACCATCTCCAAACAGCTCACTCTGGACACACACACACACACACACACACACCACCATCCTCAAACAGCTCACTCTGGAACAGGTACACACACACACACACACACCCCACCATCTCCAAACAACTCACTCTGGAACAGGTACACACACACACACACACACACACACACACACCATCCTCAAACAGCACACACACACACACACACCACCATCCTCAAACAGCTCACTCTGGAGCAGGTACACACACACACACACACACACACACACACCACCATCCTCAAACAGCTCACTCTGGAGCAGGTACACACACACACACACACCACCATCCTCAAACAGCTCACTCTGGAGCAGGTACACACACACACACACACACACACACACACCCCACCATCTCCAAACAACTCACTCTGGAACAGGTACACACACACACACACACCACCATCCTCAAACAGCTCACTCTGGAGCAGGTAAACACACACACACACACCATCATCCTCAAACAACTCACTCTGGAACAGCCACACACACCACTATCTCCAAACAGCCCACTGGTGTTCAGGTACACACACACACACCACCATCTCCAAACAGCTCACTCAGGAGCAGGTAAACACACACACACACACACCACCATCTCCAAACAGCCCACTGGTGTTCAGGTACACACACACACACCACCATCTCCAAACAGCCCACTGGTGTTCAGGAACCTCCCTTACACCACACACACAGTGTTGAGCTGCTAATGTTAAGACCGTTTCGCTCAAAGCGTCAGAACCTTTAAACATTCCAGCTTACTGTTTGCAGCCTTTTCTCTTATTTATAAACAAATACATCCAGTGTTTTCTCTAGAACCTTATGCCACATCTTCAAAAACATTAGAACAGAAATTACATATTCTAGAAGATATGTTTCTGAAGAAGTGAAGAATGCTTATACTAGAACAGAATACCTTCATCTAGAAGAGGAAACCTCTAGCAACAAAGCAAACAAGTACAGACTTCTCCTCAGACACTGACTGCAGCCTGTGCGTGTGTGCGTGTGTGTGTGTGTGCGTGTGTGTGTGTGTGTGTGTGCAGCTGCGCCGTGAGAAGATTGACCTGGAGAACACTCTGGAACAGGAGCAAGAAGCGCTAGTTAATCGACTCTGGAAGCGCATGGACAAGCTGGAGGCTGAAAAGAGGTAGATGAGTCTCAGCACTCGCCTGTGGCTCCTGAGTGCTGTGTGGAACACACACACCTGGCACGCAGAGGACCCAGGTTCAAGACCAGGTTCTGCTTTTCTCTGCCCTACGTTTGACAACATGAACAGACCTGTAGTGTTGAAACTACTCACGAAAAGTTAGGGACATCTGGCTTTCGGGTGAAATTTGAGGATGAACTTTAAATGCACTCTGACGTTTACAGGTGAACTTAATGTGACCTTCTCACATGTCCAACTGCTCAATGTTTCAGTACTATTTGCACAACTTGCTGTTCTCTAACAAGAAGATTAATAGCAAAATTCACAGCAGGTGTTTGATCCATGAATCGATCAGTACATTTCCTGGTTCAATTAGAATCGGTATGTAAACAGTCCTCCTCATCGTGCTGTTTACATTTTGACATCATGAGACCAAGACGACACCTAAGAATTGATCAACAGTGCATCTCCATTGCGAGGCTTCAAACAGGATGTTCTCAGACGGAAGTGGCCACTGCGTTTAGTGTCACAGGGTGTCATCAGCTGGTTGACACAGAGATACAGGGAGATGGAGGAGTCACAGAAAGACATAGACATACAAGTGGACGTCCTGTGTCCACGTCCCACACTGATGGCCGCTTCATTGTGAACAGTGCAGAACCCTGCAGAACCGGATGATGATGCCACACAACTCCAGGCACATGTAAGGGAGGTGAGAGGCACCCAAGGGTCATACCAGACCATTCAGAACCGTTTACATCAGAGTGGTCTGTGTGCTAGACGACCTGCAAGGCTACCTGACCACACCACCAGACACGGACGTCATCGTCTTGCATCGTCTTGCACGGGCCAGGGAGCATTTACGCTGGACGAGGGACCAGTGGACCTCGGTGATGATCACTGATGATAGTCGAGTCATGCAGAGCAGAAATGACCACCAACCGTGTTGGAGAGCCTCTGCACCAGATGAGCATTGGGTGGTGGTGGTGGTGGTGTTAGTGTGGTTAGGTGTGTTTAGTCAATAAAGAACTGCCTTACACTTTCTGACAAGCCCATAGTACTTGGATAACATCATTAACCCAGCTCATGGAGGAGGCATCATTAGGGAGACTGGGGTTCCTCACATGGAGCGACCTGCACCTTCTCCACACCTGAATCCCATAGAAAATCTGCAGGATCAGCTGAGTCACCGTGTAGAGGCTCGTAACTCTGGACCCCAGAACCTCTATGACCTGAGGGTCCTTCAGGAAGAGTGGGACGCCCTGACTCAGCAGACACCCTGACGCCCTGACTCAGTGAGACGTCGTTGACACACGACAAGTGATTGAGACATTGACGTTTTTTGTTGGGGTAGACACACCATTATTGGCTTTTGTTTCAATAAATTGTATGAGATGAGAATCACCATTGCATGCTTCTAATTAAATGCCCTACTTTCATGATATAATATCACTGTAGCATAAACTTTTTCCATGAATTTCACCCGAAAGCCAAATATCGCCACCTCTGTGTGTGCAGTGTAGAAGTCTCCCCAGACCAGCTGTTTGTCTGCTGTTCCAGTACCTCTGAACATGCGTGTTGATACCAGCCACATTTTTTAAATGTGCTGTCGGTTGTTTACCTGTTTGCTCCGCCCTGCCCTGCTTTGATTGGCAGGATTCTGCAGGAGAAACTCGACCAGCCTGTTTCTGCCCCGCCTTCTCCACGGGAGGTTTCCATGGAGATCGACTCTCCGGAGAACATGATGCGGCATATTCGCTTCTTGAAGAGTGAAGTGGAGAGGCTGAAACGCAGCCTACGCACGACCGAGCTGCAGCGTGAGGGACACACACACACACTCTCACACAACTGAACTACAGTGTGAGGAACACACTCACACGCAACTGAACTACAGTGTGAGGAAAACACACACACTCACATGCAACTGAACTACAGTGTGAGGAACACACACACAACTGAACAACAGTGTGAGGAACACACACACACACAACTGAACAACAGTGTGAGGAACACACACACACAACTGAACTACAGTGTGAGGAACACACACACACACAACTGAACTGCAGTGTGAGGAACACACACACACAACCGAGCTGCAGCGTGAGGAATACGCGCACACACACACACACAACCAAACAGCAGCCTGAGGAACACACACGCGTAACTCCAGGGCTGCCCACAGGTGTTAGTCTTTTGTGTTGGTTTGTTGTCTTTTTGTGTGGTTCAGATTGTGTATAGATGTGATCAGCCACTAGAGGGAGCTCTGTGTGTTGCCTTGGCTGTGTAGCTCCTGTGGTGTAACAAGGTGTTAGCGTTAGCATCCCTTATCCGAACATCTTCAGCTCAGTCCGATTATTCTTTTGTTCTTCCATCTGTCCATCCCTCTCCACCCCTCACTCCTTGGGGGCAGTCATGGTCTGGTGGTTAGGGAACCAGTCTTGTGACCGGAGGGTCGTGGGTTCGATTCCCAGGCCTGAGGCCATGACTGAGGTGCCCTTGAGCAAGGCACCGAACCCCAACTGCTCCCCGGGTGCCGGGCTAGGGCTGCCCACCGCTCTGGGCACGTGTGCACCACAGCACCTTAGTGATCACTAGTGTGTGTGTGTGTGTTCTGACTGCACAGATGGGTAAATGCGGAGGACAAATTTCGATTGGGGTGAAAATCACAATTGACAATGTGGCTTGACTTAACTTCTCTCCATCCCTCACTCTTCTCCCTCTCAGACACAGAGAAGAGGGCCCAGTACATCGAGGAGGAGCGGCAGATGCGGGAGGAGAACCTGCGTCTCCAGCGGAAGCTCCAGCGTGAGATGGAGCGGCGGGAGGCGCTGTGCCGTCAGCTGAGTGAGAGTGAGAGCAGCCTGGAGATGGACGACGAGAGGTACAGCGCCCCCTGTAGGCAGCGCTGCCCTGCGCAATGGGACAGAGACACCACAAACATCACAGTACATGGCACCTTCACGCTGAGTGTTATTGTTGATTTCTCACACACACACTTCTGCTTTCCCAATGTCTCTCTCTCTCCCCCCCCTCTCCCCCTCTCTAGGTACTTTAATGAGATGTCTGCTCAGGGGTTGAGAGCTCGCACCGTGTCCAGTCCCATCCCCTACACTCCCTCCCCATCCTCCAGCCGGCCCATCTCCCCTGGTACGTCTCTATGGCAACCTCGCATCACCTCGCTCGCCACCATGGGGTGTCTGTGTGTCTCTGTGTCTTAAGGGGCCATGTGGTGCACTGCTAGTTCAGATACTCCTTAGCATTTTCTCTCCATGGATACCAAGGAACCAATTAGTTGCCATAGCAGCGACAGGGTAGCCATTCATGTAGTAGTCCATGCCCTATAGTCTGGGGAGTGTCTCTCCCACTGTGCAGACACACGCCAGAGCAGAGTCGTCTAATTGTCTTGGGCTGGGTGATGCTGCAAGGGGGTTAGCAGTCAGGTGCATCTGGGGCAGGAAGGTATCCGCCCCAAACCAGATTGCTCTGGTCTGAGGAGGTCATAGTTGAAGGCCAGTCTTATACTGATGAGTTTTGGTCAGTGTAGAATCAGTGTTAAACCCCTAGAACTGGTCAATGTGTTGCCAAGACCAGCATACAAACAAAACAGAAGAAGCCCAGCTGGGTGATTTCTGGGGGAAGACCAGAAACAGGCCTGTCAGGTGACATTAGTGTCACCCACACTAAGGCTGTGAAGTTGTCTTGCATGTGTACAGCACCGTGAATTTCCTTGTGTGAAATATGGTGTTCAAATCCAGCCATCTTTTACTGAGAGGTGAAGTTCTGAGTTTCTCTACAGTTTGCATGTCGCACGCTGCTTCTTTGCTGTCTTCGAGATGTGATGTAATTAACCCGGGGTTTGAGATGAGGACCTGACCTCTTGACCTCTTGACGTTGTGTTGTGCAGGTCTGTCGTACAGCAGTCACTCGGTTGGGTTCACGCCCCCTGCCACCCTCAGCCGGGCACCCCTCCCTCACTACGGCCCTCCGGGACTGCACATTCACCCAGGACCCTCACACGGAGTTCAGGTGAGCATCACACACACACACACACACAAACGCTGGCGGTAATTCCCTCAACAGCGTGACTCGCAAAGCAGTGTAGCCGAGCTGAAACTATAGCTAAGCATTAGCTTGCTGAAAAAGGCGAATCAGGATTTTTTTCACACAATCCCCCCCCCCTTAGGCCACTAAATAAGACGTGGGTATAGTCACATAATTTTGTGAATAAAGTGGCAGCGGTATTGGCAACTTAGCGATTTTGTCGCTATTTTTAGCGAATTAGGCTACAATGTTCAGCCCCAGTACCTTTAAACGCAGCTGAGGTGAACTGTCCCTCTACACACACCTCATTGAACTCAAATTAAGCTGAATTAAGACAGGTCTGAGCACACAGAACTTTCATTTATAGCTACAGTTCATTGACCTGTCGTGTTAGAGTATTACAGTTGGTTTGTGGGTTCGTAGGGTGGGTGGTTGTGTGTGTTCGTTCCCACTGAGGTTGCCCCCCTCAGCCGTGTCGTGGTGGGCGGAGTCTCTGAACTGTGACCCCTTGAGTCCTCCTCTTAAATCTTGACATTTTGTGGTTCTACCCTGGAATTACCTGGATTAAAGGGCAGGTGGTTGCTATGACCACAAGCCGGTTGCCTGGTGATGGTTTTGTTTGGTTTGAGTGTTTTTTCTGCGTGAGACTTCAGGTCCTTTGACGTTTTTTGTCGTGCTCTGGAAAACCTCCCCTCACACAGATCGACTCTGGACGGCCATCTTACACACACTTGTATTCAACACGTGCACTCTTGCAGCTGGAAGCTACTTTATATATTCCAGTACAGTCCGAGTCTCACCTGCCTCTGATGTCATGACTCTGCTGTTTGACGTACGTTTGTATTTATTTTCCCTTTTTGTGTGTCTGTCGTTTGTGGTGGTGTGATCCTCAGAGGCCATCCCCCAGGAGAAGCAACAGTCCAGACAAGTTCAAGCGACCCACGCCCCCCCCCTCTCCAAACACACACTCTGGGCCACAGCACCCCCCGCTCACGCAGCCAATGGTTCAGTCTGGCTCCTCCCACTCGGTGACATCACAGCACCCCCCGACTCAGCCTTAATGCATGCGCTGCACGCTACGACCCGCTAGGCTACGCCGCCACCACCACGACTCAGCAATCCTCCACTGGGCAAGCGCTCTGCAGAGAAAAGACTGGTGATGCTTCCGAGCAGGAGAGAGAGGAGAGAGAGAGAGAGAGAGAGAATGGGAGGTTTGAGAGGGAGTGTTTGTCTTGATGGGCTGACTGTGGCCACGCTTCCATTTGGACTTACACACCGTTATAACTTCGTGATATTGTCACGCGTTTCGCTTTAGAATGACAGATGTTAATGGACAGCGTAGGGATAATTGTCAGATGGTTTGTTTGTTTGTTTTTGTTTGTTGTTATTTTTTTACATGCTGCTGTAAGGTTGCTTCCCAATCCTGCTCCTTCTCACTGTTGTGCGTTGACTGTTAACGAACTAACCAGACTTCTCCTTTAGAAAACCGTCCCTGAGAAGAGTCAAAACGAAATCAAGCCCTTTTGAAGAGATTTTAATCTTAAAACAAAAAGCAACCAATTGAGTACAAAAATCAATCTGATGAGATTATAATCCCAGAGAACTTCAGTAAGGGTGATC
This sequence comes from Brachyhypopomus occidentalis, assembly GCA_020368025.1. Lineage (NCBI taxonomy): Eukaryota > Metazoa > Chordata > Actinopteri > Gymnotiformes > Hypopomidae > Brachyhypopomus > Brachyhypopomus occidentalis. The sequence goes on from JAGXOD010000017.1 coordinate 1,115,581, forward strand.
AGAGACGTTCCTGGATGAACCAGGTTATGAGGGCGAGCTGTGGGCAGTTCGTTTTGTTTGGGTGTGTGTGTGGGGGGGGGTTGGTGTGTGGGTGTGTGTGTGTGTGGTGTGTTGGTGTGTGTGTGTGGTGTGTTGGTGTGTGTGGGGGGGGGGGTGTAGCACATCAGTAGCAGTAGTTGCCCTTAACACTGATGTGAATTCAGTTCCTTTGCAATCGTTGGAGTTCATCAAAACAGTGCTAATAGTACCAGTCTCAGGTTCCCAGCAGTCAGTATCACATGGCCACAGAGGATGATGGAGGATGGGAAATGTAGTTTAAGCAGAGGATGGAGAATGTAGTTCAAACACAGGGTTCCATTAGATGATCTTATGGATCCAGGATCCAAGTCCAGTCCTGGAGATCTGTTGCACTGCAGAACTTAATCCAGCATACCTGGCTATAAAATTAAGAATCTACTAGGTCATTTGTGTTTGATTAGATTAGGAAATCAACTCTGCAGTTCAGTAGATCACCAGGGCTGGACTTGGGTACGCCAGCTCAGTAAAACAGATGATGGGAAATGTAGTTCAAAGAAAGTATGAGGAATGTAGTTCAAACACAGTCCTGTCAAGCCACAGATAAATGACAGGGAGGAATTTCACTTCCTACTTCCTATATGCATGGTGCCTGCTGCCAATCAGATCCCCACCGCGAACACAACACATCACACCACACACACATCATGGCCGAATAATGGCTGACACTGTGACTCGGGAGTAGTGACGGGACGCAGCTGTTTCGTCTTTAGCATCGTTTGGTTGTTTGTACAAGGGATTTGAGAACGGCTGGCTTGTCGTAGATCTTTGTAAAATGGCATCACCTGTTTTGAGCAGTCCAGTCCGTTCCAGGGGCCTTGAGCCAGTCGTCATGCTGCATTCTTACCCCCAACATTGGGAATCAATGAGCTCTGCAGCCCTCGGTTACATGAATCAGGCGCATGACGTGCTGGATTAGAACAAAAACCTGGACTGGAGCCCCACTGGACTGAGAACCTTTGATTTAGAAGCTGCAAACTTTCCAGAATTACTGATCAAGGATCATAATGTCCACATGTTCACACCAGTCATGAGTCAATGCATCTGGTCTCAGATCAGCAGGCAGAGCAGAAGGGGAGGCATGAGGGAAGCAAGGCCAGTGCCCTCCATTTAAACCACCACAATAAATATAAGATGTACCACCAGGAGGAGGTGAGATGCAACGGTACTGTGGAACAAATTAACCTTGATGTGATTAAAAGCTTGTACAAAAACATGAGCTGTTTGTGATTCTTAGACCTTCACGTCACAGGTGGGTGGGTGAGGTTCTGTTTGCTTTCGTTCGTTCAGTAAACCGCAGGGAGAAAACTGCAGTTATGTTCATTCCGACACCGTCTTGCCGTGGCGGCCCAGTAACGGGTGCCATCTGCTATTCAACGCTTCTGTTTTCAGTTCAAGCATACAGCTGTGGTTGCCAAATGCTGATCAAGGTACTCGGGGCAATTAACAGAAATGTGTGCTAACGGGGCAGAAGCACTCGGAGGCCGGGGTGGGGTGGGTCGTTAGGGAGACGCGAGTACCGTGCAGGTTCACTCACCCGGGGAAGATGGGTCGCCACCTCTGGCTGAGCATGTTAAAATTCATCAACAATAGCAAACCGTGAACGCCACTCACGCTCGTGTGTCTGGGTGTCCACCACCGTCCTAACTCCCACAAGCACCTCCAGGGCTGGGTGCCCAGGTCTACACTGACTGGGAGAAGAGCAAGTCAGGTCCAGGAGCAAAGGTCAGTGCTTTGGACAGAGGTAACGTTAATGGGACACGTCTCTACTGTGAGACGCCGCAATGGGACACATCTCTACTGTGAGACGCCGCCACCTCGCTGCCTCCATGTGGACGTGCAGACACACAGTGACCCTGTGTGCTGTTTTCTGTCTCCTAAACGGTTCAATGTGACTGGATCTCTCCTGTTTTTTCATGAGGTGTTTTACACAGGTCCTCCATTCCTGGCCAGAGCAGCATATGCGCCGCGTTATACTCTGGTCGTACCATTAACCAATCAGCTCCTTGTATAATGACAGCTGGGGTCCGCCCCCACAGTCCTCTGGGGCTAAACTCAGTCATCTCTGCTGCTTCTAACCCAACGGCTGGTGAATATCAGTCAAATTTGCCCAAACACACCACCACACATACAGGGGCTTCCTGAGCTGTGTAGTAATCTTCAAAGTTATTTGAGTTTAAGCAGTTGTGGGAACTGCCAGCCTCTCCTGGTTCGGACCGGCTCGGACCCGTTCTGACTGGAGATTGGGGAGGGGGTGGGTGTGCTTGACTACACAACCCAGCGCTGGTGTCTTGCAATGATTAATGTCATGGAGTGTGTGCAAGAGGACTGCCTGCTTGCAAGAAATGTTGAATATCTGAGAAAGTGTGTGCGACTGTGTGTGTGTGCGCGCACACGCTAACCCAGGTCATTCTTAACCAATGGAACGTGAGATGGATGAGGAAATCTCTGCCCGGGTGTTCAGTAACAGGAGCAGAAGACTCAGTGAGAGGTAAAAACCAAAGATAACATAAAAGGCCCTGACTAGATTTTGACTGATGTTATGGGGTGTAATGTATGGCTGTGTGCTTGTATGTGTGTGTGCCTGCCTGGTATGGCTAGGTAGTGAAGCCAAACTACAGATAATTACAAAATTATCTTGTTCTGCTTATTATTCATTAAATCATTAATAAATATAATGGGTAGTACTGTATCAAAGGCTAACACTGGCACAGCTACAATGGAACCCTAACACTGGCACAGCTAGAACAGGACCCTAACACTGGCACAGCTAGAACAGAACCCTAACACTGGCACAGCTAGAACAGAACCCTAACACTGGCACAGCTAGAACAGAACCCTAACACTGGCACAGCTAGAACAGGACCCTAACACTGGCACAGCTAGAACAGGACCCTAACACTGGCACAGCTAGAACGGAACCCTAACACTGGCACAGCTAGAACGGAACCCTAACACTGGCACAGCTAGAACGGAACCCTAACACTGGCACAGCTAGAACGGACCCTAACACTGGCACAGCTAGAATGGAACCTTAACACTGGCACAGCTAGAACGGACCCTAACACTGGCACAGCTAGAACGGAACCCTAACACTGGCACAGCTAGAACGGAACCCTAACACTGGCACAGCTAGAATGGAACCTTAACACTGGCACAGCTAGAACAGGACCTTAACACTGGCACAGCTAGAACAGGACCTTAACACTGGCACAACTAGAATGGAACCCTAACACTTGCATAGCTGGAATGGAACCCTAACACTGGCACAGCTAGAACGGAACCCTAACACTGGCACAGCTAGAACGGAACCCTAACACTGGCACAGCTAGAATGGAACCCTAACACTGGCACAGCTAGAATGGAACCTTAACACTGGCACAGCTAGAACGGACCTTAACACTGGCACAGCTAGAACGGACCTTAACACTGGCACAGCTAGAACGGGACCTTAACACTTGCACAGCTAGAATGGAACCCTAACACTGGCACAGCTAGAACGGAACCCTAACACTGGCACAGCTAGAACGGAACCCTAACACTGGCACAGCTAGAACGGAACCCTAACACTGGCACAGCTAGAACAGACCCTAACACTGGCACAGCTAGAACAGGACCTTAACACTGGCACAGCTAGAACAGGACCTTAACACTGGCACAGCTAGAACAGGACCTTAACACTGGCACAACTAGAATGGAACCCTAACACTTGCATAGCTGGAATGGAACCCTAACACTGGCACAGCTAGAACGGAACCCTAACACTGGCACAGCTAGAACGGAACCCTAACACTGGCACAGCTAGAACGGAACCCTAACACTGGCACAGCTAGAATGGAACCCTAACACTGGCACAGCTAGAATGGAACCTTAACACTGGCACAGCTAGAACGGACCTTAACACTGGCACAGCTAGAACGGACCTTAACACTGGCACAGCTAGAACAGGACCTTAATACTGGCACAACTAGAATGGAACCCTAACACTGGCATAGCTAGAATGGAACCCTAACACTGGCATAGCTAGAATGGAACCCTAACACTGGCACAGCTAGAACAGAACCCTAACACTGGCACAGCTAGAACAGGACCCTAACACTGGCACAGCTAGAACAGGACCCTAACACTGGCACAGCTAGAACGGAACCCTAACACTGGCACAGCTAGAACGGAACCCTAACACTGGCACAGCTAGAACGGAACCCTAACACTGGCACAGCTAGAACGGAACCCTAACACTGGCACAGCTAGAATGGAACCCTAACACTGGCACTAGAATGGAACCTTAACACTGGCACAGCTAGAACGGAACCCTAACACTAGCACAGCTAGAACGGAACCCTAACACTGGCACAGCTAGAACGGAACCCTAACACTGGCACAGCTAGAATGGAACCCTAACACTGGCACAGCTAGAACAGGACCTTAACACTGGCACAGCTAGAACAGGACCTTAACACTGGCACAGCTAGAACAGGACCTTAACACTTGCATAGCTAGAATGGAACCCTAACACTGGCACAGCTAGAACGGAACCCTAACACTGGCACAGCTAGAACGGACCTTAACACTGGCACAGCTAGAACAGGACCTTAACACTGGCACAACTAGAACGGAACCCTAACGCTGGCACAGCTAGAATGGAACCCTAACGCTGGCACAGCTAGAACAGGACCCTAACACTGGCACAGCTAGAACAGGACCCTAACACTGGCACAACTAGAATGGAACCCTAACACTGGCACAGCTAGAACAGGACCTTAACACTGGCACAGCTACAATGGAACCCTAACACTGGCACAGCTAGAACAGGACCTTAACACTGGCACAGCTAGAACGGAACCCTAACACTGGCACAGCTAGAACGGAACCCTAACACTGGCACAGCTAGAACGGAACCCTAACACTGGCACAGCTAGAATGGAACCCTAACACTGGCACAGCTAGAACTGCCATATAATTCATCTGTCACATTCCAGGTGTGACCCTGCCTCAGGTTCTTGTGTGACGTGTAGATTAAAACGAGGTTAATGCACCAGAACATACTTTTATTAAGTCCTACAGCTAAACTATATAGAAACCATAATTCCCCCATTTCATGAGATTACCATGATCATGTTCTTCCTTCAGCTGTTCCTGGAGAGGGTCACAGTGGTAACTGAGAATATCAGATCACACTCCACTGTAACTTCTCCTCTGGGACACCCAGACATGGTCGGCCCAGTTGGGCTTCCCTCCAGCAGCGTCTGGGTCTGCATCTGGTCTTCCTTATCAGATACCCAAATCCTGAGGAGCAGCAGCTCGACTCCAAAACCTTCCCAGACTGAAGAGCCTCATACTCTAAATTTCAGAAGGCAATAAATAATACAGATGACCATAATCGTATTGTCGTGTTGGCACCTAGTTGCAGATCCTGTGCAGTCAACGAGAACTTGAAGTTAAACTTCAATCTATCGATCTGTTTTTCTTGCCGATGCCATAAGCCTCGTGTTGCCTGATTGGAGTGTATCTGCATGTGCTTGGTATCAGCAGTAGTGTGTATCTGGTTTTCCCCATTCTGCTAAAGTCCTGGACCATATGTCTTGCTGTACAGTGCACATACAAGCTTGCAGCCCGGAAGAGTGCAGATCTCAATATAATGTGAACCAATGCCGTGTACAGACCAGGCGTTCGCCAACAGCATCAGGTCAGGCAATGTGTTGCTGGAGAGACAGGAAGAGGTCACCCTCCATCTGTGTCCTGCCTACTGGTGCTGAGGTATTCTTGTGATATTGTAACTGTGTGTAATTATACTGGGATACTATCCTCTTGTTTTGTTATATTGAGGTTTACTTGTCATTTTGTTACTGTATAAGTAACAGTGCAAACATACATCTTAAACAAATACCACACAAGTACACAGGGATTGGTGTGTTACTGCTTACTGGACAAACGGCAGCATATCATGTAGGATACTTGGTGAGTATGATGTAGTAGTTTGTAGAGTTATAAAGTATTAGTAGTTCTATAATTGGTGAGTATGATGTAGTATTTTCTAGAGGTATAAAGTATTATTATTAGTTCTAATTTCACAGTTCAGAGTCCACCGTAATTTTTTGTCTGATCTGTACCAATGTTAATATTGAGTGTAGAATAAGATAGTGTGACTAAGGTGACGTCACCAGGGTGGAGGTGTTTGTCCATAGATGTGTGGCGTGAGCAGTTAGACTGCCCGAGGGAAAAGGCTGTTTCATAAGCCTGTAAATTTGGGTCTTATACTCTGGAACAGCTTTTCTGATGGCGCTGGTTCAAAGAGCCAGTATCTGAGATGAGTGGGGTCAGAGGTTATAGTGAATGCTTTCTTCCGACACCTCTTGGTGGAGATATCACAGCCTGCAGGCAGAGATGCCCTCGTGATGGACTGGGTGGTCTCCACGGCTTGGTGGGCCTCACAGTCAGTGACTGGAAACCCCCAGACCTCAAAGTACAGCTCGTCACTGGGATTTCCACTACACACCTGTGGAGGTCAGACATGAGACAGGGTGACTTTACTCGGTCTTGGTCCGGAAAATGGAGGTGCCAATGGAGAGATTATTATTATTGTCAGCACGCCATGTGGTGAGGAGAGCCCCTTTCTTCCCTGTAGGTAGGGAGCAACCCCCTGAGGGACTGCAATGCTCGGGGTGATTGTCGCGGAGGTCGGGTGGCCATATCTGGCCCCTATCTCCACACTACACTCATGTAATTTTCTTCAACAAATTTGCAACCAAATAGTTTTAATGCCATTGTAGTGTACTGATGTATGCTGAACCTGTAGACAGGAAAAAGTTTAGAGGTTGACAACATCAGAGGTGTGTTTGGCCTCTTAGTATCCAACTCAGATGAAACTACACACAAACCTGCTTGCTCAATGAATCCAAACACAAGCACACCTTATTCTACCAAGAACACACCACACCTGTTCTCTTCTGTGTGCTGATTGTGGAGCTCAATAGCATGTCTGTGGGTGCCATCAATTTGAGCCGCGATCCGAGCAAGCCTAGCGTAACAGCATTTTCATCATGCGAACCATTGCTGTTGTGTTTGGCTAGTTGTTCTGAAAGATGGTTCAAATTCTTGAATCCTTTTGTACTCCATGCAGTGTCCCCATCTAAGGGCAGGCAAAGAAAGCAGAAGAGTGATTTGTTAGCTACAAATTTTACATTTCCCTCTTGAACCACTCTGAAGGAGCAGTTTTTGTCCTTGCCAGACTGAAAGATGGAGAAATCGTCTGGCTGGTGTCCCAAAAATTTAATCTGCAATTTTTTTGCTCTAATGGCAAGGTACTAAATTTTGCATTTATTAAAATGTCAACTTGATTCACTTTCCCTTGGCAGTACTCTGGAATCCTTGCTAGTAGTCGTTTACAGGCTAGCTAGCTGCTTAGCAACACCAATACCCTAAACAATGTTTTCTAAATGTGTTGACGTAGACTTATACAAGTCTGTTATTTTTTATATTGTATTTTTATTTTTTTATGTTCTCAGCTTGGTGCCCCACTTCTCATTATTGGAAGTGCGTTGAACATGCGCACAGCATTTTCGCAGTGCTCACTTGGTTAGACGAATGCTAACAGGCCAGACCCACGCTCACCAAACGAAGACTGCTAGGAGACATACTTGTACGGAAGACATTTGCAATGTATCGGCCCATGACACCGTTGTCATGTAATAAAGGTGCAAAAATATTACTTTTGAAGAAAATGTATGTTTTTTGTTACATTTAATTATAGATCATGTCTTGCTGCTCCACAGTGACTTCCAGCTGGGCCGGGCCCCACCGGACCCTAATGGACAACACAGCTCCTATGTTTATGCCATCAGAGTGGTGCGACATCTGTTTACACCAGGAGAGCAGTTTGACAGCTGTTTACAGTGGCAGAGCAGTGCGACAGCTGTTTACAGTGGCAAAGCAGTGCGACAGCTGTTTACAGTGGCAGGGCAGTGCGACAGCTGTTTACAGTGGCAGAGCAGTGCGACAGCTGTTTACAGTGGCAGAGCAGTGCGACAGCTGTTTACAGTGGCAGAGCAGTGCGACGGCTGTTTTACAGCTGAATTGGTGTGACAACTGCTGACTGGGAGCTTACGAGAACAACGCCCCTTGACCCGAAGCAGTTAGACCTGCTGTTCTGTCCTTGTGCTTATGTTCTGTTTCACTTTTTCTCTCTTCTTTTTCCCTCCCGTTCTCTCCGTTCTCCTTTTCCCCGTATCAGATGTGATGAAAGGTATGTCATGGAGGGTCAGAGAGCTCTCTGGGAAAAGAGAAGAGGGAAAGGTCAGACAAAGCTTCAGAGTTTAAGCTCTCAGACATACTGAACCCTGGCACTCTGTCCCAGAACAAGACACACAAGAGAACAAAAGAGGGAGAGAGAGAGAGGCAGAAGGAACGCAAACGAAGCCCTGCATTTCAGGTCCTCCCCAATAGAGATTAACATCAACACAAAAACATCCAATTGGGTAGTTAATTTTACATGAGCACAAACTTTCCCAGACTATGTTACATGTGCAGACCATGTGGTACAGTTAAGGATCACTTATAATACGGTCACAATCTGACCTTTGAACTTAGCAATATTGCTTGTTAAAATTGTAAAACATGAAAATGCCTATTGCTTGTATAACTGTTCTACACACTCGTTTTTAATTTGTTTTAAGAGCAGTTCCCCCTTCAAAACCTAATGAACGTAAACATGGTCACAGCAGGTTTGTTTGATATTATCACTTTCAGTTTTCTAAGAACTAGGGAACAGACAGATAACACCATTACATCATCACATTGCACAGATTAGGTAAGATGGTGGCCATATACTGCCTTGAAGGGAAGCGTCCTGGTTTCACTTAGAAATACCAGTAAAATGGATGGACGTTGATGATTCGGTACCAGGATATCCACGATGGAGGCCAGGGCGTTCATTTCCACAAACTGAAAGCTTCTCGATTCTTCTTAACGTGACGGTTAACGGACACTCTGGGACACCATTCCACGTCACTGTCGGATGTCCTCGCGGACAGTTCCCGCCCATTGTGGAGTGACAATCTCCACGGCGTCGCTTAAACTGCGCGCGAGAGAAACAAAAACAATAATTTGCAGTAATTTGGCATCATAGATGCCAGTGAAGTACTGTAACCGCTGTTTTACCGTAAAGTAAAATAAATACTGGTTATTTTTTAATGGTCTGGCAACAGAGTGCGTTTATTGCAGTTATTGGAAAATTGCCAACCAGCGTTTAGGCATTGAAAATAACATACAAAATCTGTTAAACGGTTATATCAAAACACAAAAGATCAATTCACTTAAAAACGCTGGACGTTGTTGCTAGCGTTACATAGAGCTTTTCCTTAATGTAGCAATATAGCTAATGCACGACGCAATTAGTGAGTGAATGAGATCCAGGTAAACATTTTACAGCAGGAACGCGTCAAATTGTTTCACATAATCTACTAATTCACTAGCTGCAAGATAGATTAACGTTTGCTGATCTGAATGTACCTAAAGTTAATACGAATATCGTTGATTTTTTTTTCAAAGCAGGTGTTCCAAGCAATTCCACGTTTCCCAAATACTGCACATGCGCGAAATCATACGCATCGCCTTTAATCGATGTATACTAGTTATAACATATGGATTTTGTTTCTCTTTGTTTCTCTGCGGTATGGAGCTTTCTTCTGTGGGGGTGCAGAGAGGAAATCTCTCTCTCCACCCACCCCCACCCGCACCCCACCCCAGCGCAGGCCCTGGCAGATGGCATATTATGCCATATTATTATTATGCACATGGATTCCCGTTTGTACATTAAATGTATATGTAAAGCACACTGAAGGCGGGGGTGTATGCTACTCTTATCCTTCTAAGTAACAAGTTTCATCCAATGCACAGTTCTTTTGTCACGTATGTTATAATGACTTTGTTTAAATCCGTCCCCATATTTTCTCAGTGTAAAGGCGCTGTGCGGGAACACAGAACTAACCAAATCCTATTCGCACGCTCCTTGTTCTGTCAGTTCGGGGCACCTGCAGCTCTGGGCTTCGCGCGCTCAAAACATCCTTTCTTCTTGTTACCAGTAAACGGTTCTGTTGTTACCATTAAACTAATATTAGTGCTGCTGTCAGTCAGACGTCTCGTGACGTGGCACGTTGGCGCAGCATATCTAAAAACAAACAAAACCAAAACATTGTGACAAATTATGCTGAATCGCTTTCATGTGCATGCGCACAATAAGCAATTTGGTCCCTGGTAACGTGGCATAGTATTTCTCGTGCTCAGCGTCTTTTACTTCAGTAGGCAACACTGCAGTAGTCTCCTGGAATAACATGGTTTGAAGTGTTAATAAAATAGGCAATAAAATAGAGGCATCTGCTCTTCAGTTAAATTTGTCATGGTGTAACGTGGAAGTCGCATGAACAGGATGCGTGTGGGTGAGTCTCCGATCAAATGAACAATAACAGGTCTGCTTATTTACAAAACGAACTTGCGGACATAAAAACGCCATATAAGAAAAATATGATTGTTATAAAACTACCCCCACCCTCTACTTCCTCCTTGTGTGTTGTGCGCGCGTCTGTGCCGCGAGGCATCAAGTTGATTGCTCCTTCAGCGTAGCCTCGCGTGCTTTAAGCTGGACCAGTGAGAACAGCTTTAAACCGGTTTCTGCACCGACAACAAAGGGGTTATGCTATGGTAAACTGCGCACCTGCCAGCGAACAACGCATAACCAATCATCGCGTGCCCCCAGGTTTGCATGGCTGCGCGCGGCATGATAACGTACTGGGCGCTCTTGTTCAGGTAAGACGCACGAAGTTACTCCCGCAGTAACTCTCTCGTTCTGGAAACGCAGCTAAAGTACTCAGTGGACATTGTTAGAAATGGTGACCCTCAAGCTATGAGTAACTGAGATCCGTGTTGTTATATTGGACCTATACGGTATTGAGATATTTTGTCTCTAAAAGCTTCAATTTGTGCTGCAGTCAGGAGCTCGCGCAAATTGTTTATGTCCGCGGGATAAATCTCCCACTCAGCGTTTTCGCGATGTCGTTAGCCAAATAAAAATATATATTACAAAAGGACTTCAAAAGGCTGTCCGGTTCCAAACTCTCCTCCTATGAGGTGTGGTCACCTTCGAGGACTGCTCAAAACGGAGCAGCGAGCGATGCTAAGCTCGAGATGACAAACGGCAAGTCAGTAGCCTGGTTCTTCAGGCGCGAGCTTTTGACAGTGCGAGGCACTGGTGACCCTTAGCAGCACTTCACTGTGCTCCCTGGTAAGTGTGTCTTAGACATAGAAATTATGTAATTTCAATCCTCGCAGAACATGTTTAATGCACGCTTGTTTATTCTGACTTTTATTGTTAATATTTAGAATGTTTTACCTTCGTTCAGTGTTTAACTGATCGTTCTCTCTCTCTCTCGCTCTCTCTCTCTCTCTCTCTCTCTCTCTCTTGCTCTCTCTCGCTCCTTGTCTGTCTTGCTCTTTCTCTCTGTTTATTTTGTCTGTTCTATTCTCTATTATTCTGTCTCTTTTTTCTTTTGTCTCTCTGTCTCTGTGTCCCTCCACCCCTCTGCCCCATCTGCAGGCCCTCACTCTCTCTAAGTATTTAGGTCCTGTAAAGGGCAGCTCATGGGTCCTGTGGTCGCCGGGAAACCCCTGGACGGTGGATGGGGCTGGGTCATAGTGCTCGCCTGTTTCCTGGCGCAGCTGTTAGCCTTCGGGTCTCCCCAGTCAGTGGGCGTGCTCTATCCTGAATGGCTCAGCACCTTCCAGGAAGGCAAGGGCATGACAGCCTGGGTGGGGTCCATGGTCTCAGGGGTGGCACTCATCGCCAGTGAGTATACACGTGTGTGTGTGTGTGTGTGTGTGTGTGTGTGTGTTTTGTTGGCAGCACTTGTAAGCTGATAGCTGAAAGATGCTTGAACAAATCCATGTTGTGTACATGTGGAAGATCCATATAGAGTTACAAGAAAACACCAGCTGCAGAGGTGTAGTCTAGGTGGCAACAAGCGTCTGTCTCTCAGAGGCCAGGCAAGCGTCTGTCTCTCAGAGGCCAGGCAAGTGTCTCTCTCTCTGAGGCCAGGCAAGCGTCTCTCTCTCAGAGGCCAGGCAAGCGTCTCTCTCTCTCAGACGCCAGGCAAGCGTCTCTCTCTCAGACGCCAGGCAAGCGTCTCTCTCTCTCAGAGGCCAGGCAAGCGTCTCTCTCTCAGAGGCCAGGCAAGCGTCTCTCTCTCAGAGGCCAGGCAAGCGTCTCTCTCTCTGAGGCCAGGCAAGCGTCTCTCTCTCTGAGGCCAGGCAAGCGTCTCTCTCTCTCAGACGCCAGGCAAGCGTCTCTCTCTCTGAGGCCAGGCAAGCGTCTCTCTCTCTCAGACGCCAGGCAAGCGTCTCTCTCTCAGATGCCAGGCAAGCGTCTCTCTCTCAGAGGCCAGGCAAGCGTCTCTCTCTCAGATGCCAGGCAAGTGTCTCTCTCTCTCAGAGGCCAGGCAAGCGTCTCTCTCTCAGATGCCAGGCAAGCGTCTCTCTCTCTCAGAGGCCAGGCAGACTTGATTCTAACCGTGTAGCAAAACAGTCGATTAACTAGGAAGAATATCAGCCAAATAAGCTCCATAGCTTTCCCGAACTGTCTCACTGAACTGTCTCACTGCACTATCTGTTAAATAACTGAAACAATGAACTGTCTCGTTGAACATTCTCACTGAACCGTCTTGCGTTGTATCTGCTAAATAACTGAAGCATTGCATAGCGTTCGTGAAACTGTCTTTCTGAACTGTAGCCATTACATAACATGGACCTCGTTCAGTTCTTGTGATAGCTGTGTGTTATTGGACGAAAGCAGCAGTCCAGTGAATGCACATGCTCTGAAGTGTGCACGGGATCAGCTAGACCTAGACCACCGTGTTGTGTAGGTGGAGCATGGTGGAATGGTGACAGGCTGGTTGGGACGACTGTGCCATGTCTCCGTGTCCTGTGTGGACCCTTTCAGTTTAGCTGCTGTGATGTGAGGATCACAGAGGCTTCTATTCCTGTATAATCACCCACCCACACACACACACCCACGCATGCATGCACACACACACACACACACACACACGAGGTCGGTGCACGAGGTACACTATCACATAAATCATGCACTCTGTGAGTGTGTGCGTGTGAGCATTTAGTTATGTGTTTTTAATGCTGTATTAAGAGACTGGTGACTTAAATCAGTTAGTGCTAAGTTAAATGTGTTGAGATTTTAACAGTGAAGGGTTTCTTGTTAAATGCTGCAGTCTTGGGGGTCAGCTATGCTGTGTTTTCACCTAGATCTTACATAGCACATGATCGTCTGGGTGTTCAAAGACCAGAGAGCTGGAAAGAGACAGCTGGAAGTTGATGGGATACTGAAAGATCCAGGGTCATTACCTTATACACAGAACACAGACCTCTGTGATCACTGCGCTGAATCAGGGAGGGAGAGACAGAGAGAGTGGAAGAGGTGGGGGGGGGTAAACAGTAAGTGATACATCATGCCCTCTGAGCAGTGTGAGCAGGATGCTTACTGTAGTGTCATGTTACTGGAGCCGAGAGTTAACCACAGGTGTGTGTGTGTGTGTGTGTGTGAGAGAGAGGGAGAGGGAGAGGAGACCCTGCAACATTTGTTCACTGCTTTGTTATACATTTATTTTACTAGTTACTCTCAAAGACACACACACACACACACACACACACACACACACACACTAGTTCTATATGCATCTCACACACACATACATATACCTTCTCATCAGCATGCTAACACAGAATAATGTAACATTATAACATATTTTGAAATGTATTAAATAAATCCCAGACTGATGGACTGTGTCCCCTGCGCAGGTCCTCTCTGCAGCGTGTGTGTGGACAGCGTGTGTGTGGACAGCGTGTGTGTGGACAGCGTGTGTGTGTGTCCTGCGCAGGTCCTCTCTGCAGCGTGTGTGTGGACAGCGTGTGTGTGGACAGCGTGTGTGTGTATGTGTCCTGCGCAGGTCCTCTCTGCAGCGTGTGTGTGGACAGCGTGTGTGTGGACAGCGTGTGTGTGTATGTGTCCTGCGCAGGTCCTCTCTGCAGCGTGTGTGTGGACAGCGTGTGTGTGTGTCCTGCCCAGGTCCTCTCTGCAGCGTGTGTGTGGACAGCATGTGTGTTGACAGCATGTGTGTGTGTGTCCTGCGCAGGTCCTCTCTGCAGCGTGTGTGTTGACAGCATGTGTGTGTGTGTCTTGCGCAGGTCCTCTCTGCAGCGTGTGTGTGGACAGCGTGCGTGTGTGTGTGTGTCCTGCGCAGGTCCTCTCTGCAGCGTGTGTGTTGACAGCATGTGTGTTGACAGCATGTGTGTGTGTGTCTTGCGCAGGTCCTCTCTGCAGCGTGTGTGTGGACAGTGTGTGTGTGTGTGTGTGTGTGTCCTGCCCAGGTCCTCTCTGCAGCGTGTGTGTGGACAGTGTGTGTGTGTGTGTGTGTCCTGCCCAGGTCCTCTCTGCAGCGTGTGTGTGGACAGCATGTGTGTGGACAGTGTGTGTGTGTGTGTGTGTCCTGCCCAGGTCCTCTCTGCAGCGTGTGTGTGGACAGCATGTGTGTTGACAGCATGTGTGTGTGTGTCCCCTGTGCAGGTCCTCTCTGCAGCGTGTGTGTGGACAGCGTGTGTGTTGACAGTGTGTTTGTGTGTCCCCTGTGCAGGTCCTCTCTGCAGCGTGTGTGTTGACAGCATATGTGTGTGTGTGTGTCCTGTGCAGGTCCTCTCTGCAGCGTGTGTGTTGACAGCATGTGTGTGTGTGTGTGTGTGTCCTGTGCAGGTCCTCTCTGCAGCGTGTGTGTTGACAGCATGTGTGTGTGTCCCCTGTGCAGGTCCTCTCTGCAGCGTGTGTGTTGACAGCATGTGTGTGTGTGTGTGTGTCCTGCGCAGGTCCTCTCTGCAGCGTGTGTGTGGACAGCGTGTGTGTGTGTCCTGCGCAGATCCTCTCTGCAGCATGTGTGTTGACAGCATGTGTGTGTGTGTGTGTGTCCTGCCCAGGTCCTCTCTGCAGCGTGTGTGTGGACAGCTTTGGTGCCAGGCCTGTCACCATCTTCAGCGGAGTGATGGTGGCAGGGGGACTGATGCTGAGCGCCTTTGCTCCTAGCGTCTCCTTCCTCGTCTTCTCCTATGGCATCGTGGGAGGTGAGGGCATCTTACACACACCACTCCTTACATCTTACACACACTCCACTCCTTAAAGCTTACACACACTCCACTCCTTACATCTTACACACACTCCACTCCTTACAGCTTACACACACTCCACTCCTCACATCTTACACACACACCACTCCTTAAAGCTTACACACACTCCACTCCTTACATCTTACACACACTCCACTCCTTACATCTTACACACACTCCACTCACCTTACACACACTCCACTCCTCACATCTTACACACACTCCACTCCTTAAAGCTTACACACACTCCACTCCTCACATCTTACACACACTCCACTCCTTAAAGCTTACACACACTCCACTCCTTACATCTTACACACACTCCACTCCTTAAAGCTTACACACACTCCACTCCTCACATCTTACACACACTCCACTCCTCACATCTTACACACACACCACTCCTTAAAGCTTACACACACACTCCTTACATCTTACACACACTCCACTCCTCACATCTTACACACACACCACTCCTTAAAGCTTACACACACACCACTCCTTACATCTTACACACACTCCACTCCTTACAGCTTACACACACTCCACTCCTACATCTTACACACACTCCACTCTTTAAAGCTTACACACACTCCACTCTTTAAAGCTTACACACACTCCACTCCTTACAGCTTACACACACTCCACTCCTTACAGCTTACACACACTCCACTCCTTACATCTTACACACACCACTCCTTAAAGCTTACACACACTCCACTCCTTAAAGCTTACACACACTCCACTCCTTACAGCTTACACACACTCCACTCCTCACATCTTACACACACACCACTCCTTACAGCTTACACACACTCCACTCCTCACATCTTACACACACTCCACTCCTTAAAGCTTACACACACACCACTCCTTACAGCTTACACACACTCCACTCCTTACAGCTTACACACACTCCACTCCTTACATCTTACACACACTCCACTCCTTACATCTTACACACACTCCACTCCTTACAGCTTACACACACTCCACTCCTTACATCTTACACACACTCCACTCCTTACATCTTACACACACTCCACTCCTTAAAGCTTACACACACACCACTCCTTACAGCTTACACACACACCACTCCTTACAGCTTACACACACTCCACTCCTTACATCTTACACACACTCCACTCCTTACATCTTACACACACTCCACTCCTTACATCTTACACACACACCACTCCTTACAGCTTACACACACACACCACTCCTTACAGCTTACACACACACACCACTCCTTACATCTTACACACACTCCACTCCTTAAAGCTTACACACACACCACTCCTTACATCTTACACACACTCCACTCCTTACAGCTTACACACACTCCACTCCTTACAGCTTACACACACACCACTCCTTACAGCTTACACACACCACTCCTTAAAGCTTACACACACTCCACTCCTTAAAGCTTACACACACACCACTCCTTACAGCTTACACACACTACACTCCTTACATCTTACACACACTCCACTCCTTACATCTTACACACACTCCACTCCTCACATCTTACACACACTCCACTCCTTACATCTTACACACACACCACTCCTTACAGCTTACACACACTCCACTCCTTACAGCTTACACACACATACACCACTCCTTACAGCTTACACACACACCACTCCTTAAAGCTTACACACACTCCACTCCTTACATCTTACACACACTCCACTCCTTACAGCTTACACACACACCACTCCTTACATCTTACACACACTCCACTCCTTAAAGCTTACACACACTCCACTCCTTACATCTTACACACACTCCACTCCTTACATCTTACACACACTCCACTCCTCACATCTTACACACACACCACTCCTTAAAGCTTACACACACTCCACTCCTTACATCTTACACACACACTGTCCCTGTGTGTGTGTGTGTGTGTGTGTGTGTGTGTGTGTGTGTGTGTGTGTGTGTTCTGTTAATGTCGTAACTCCTGGGTGGAAAGGGTATCAGTCACACTAGAGCTCCTGGGGTGTTAAGGTGGCCTCTTACATTGAGTCTTACATTTTGAATATATTATTCACATATAACTTATATGTGTATATTATAACACATATATTACATTATATTATAACACATATAACCAGACTCAGCATGCATCGTTTTCACACTCCAACATTCATTTGTGTCCCTCTTATAAATAATGTCTCATCAGACATGAGGCTTTGACGTTTTATGCGTTCTGTGGGGATCTGGTGTGAGCATAAGCAGATCTCAGCAGATCTCAGCAGATCTCAGCAGACAGACACATGCTCACTACATGTGGTGGGAGTCTCTTCATGGATGGATCCACTCACAGGGTCATATGGGAGTTTGGACTCGAAGTCTGTCACTGATGATTTGCTGAGTGCAAGAGACACTGCACAAACTTCACCTGAATCCCCTTAGAGCACTCAACTGACTTAAGACTCAACTGACTTAAGACTCAACTGACTTAAGACTCAACTGACACATCTGACTTAAAACATAACTGACAAATAATAAGTAGATAAAGAAATGACATATTCTGTGTGTATATATATGCACACACAGACACTGACGTGTACAGACACTGTAGGTTGTGTGTTTGTGTTGGTCAGACCCGTCATAAGTTATCACACTTTGCCAGCCTAGGGACTAAAAGAGGGCTGTGACACACACACACACACACACACACACCACCTACAGGATATAGCACATATCAGATTTTGATTCTGTTAGAACAGCACACTTTCATTTCTGCTCTATGAATAATACATGTGCATTCTTAAACGAGGGCCTTTTTAAACCAACAACTTTAGCTGCTCAGACTCTTGGCTTCACCCTAATGATCACTCAGCCCTCAGAATATGCTCCCCATCGGGCTACACGTATCAGTAACATCTCACTGTAGAGGGTGCAGCCTTGCTGTCATTTATAGATCTGATTTTCCAACTGTTGAAATGGCTATTTGTAGTGTAGTCTTTTAAATTAGCTCGTATCTCTCCTGGTCTTGTAGTTTTCACTTTCCGCCACCCTGTGTCCAGTCTGTGCTCCTCTCTGAATGTGGCATTTCTTTTAAGCCCTACATGCTCAGCCCTGCTTCTGATTGGTCATGCATCATGTTACTCAGCAGGGTAACTCAACAGGTTACTTTCCCCAATCGTAACTTAACGTAACATAATTGGTCTGCACATCTGGGACTGATATTGAAATTCTAGTGGGCAACTAGAGCTTTTCTGATCATAAGCTCCTTGCATTTAATTTAAATACCTATATTTCCTCTTCTGTAGTAAATAGCGTGACAATCTAAAACATGCTTTTCTAAATCTGCTTCTGGACTTCCTGCCATCGTGTCAGTGGAGAAACGTAACACAACGTACACACAACTTTGTTAGACCAATTTGCCCTTCTTAAAAAATGTCTCTACAACTCCATTCACACAACACTAAACTCTTAGAAAAACACTACCAACACTTTGTACCATAGGAGGACATGGATGGATGGATGGATGGATGGATGGATAGATGGATAGATAGATAATGTATGTTTGTGTGTGTGATATATGTACATGTTGCCTGAGGAATATTTGGAATTTGAGTGTTTATATATTGGTTTGTTTGTGTTTGTGTGTGTGTGTTAGGTGTGGGCTGTGGGCTTGTCTATGCGGCCACGCTGACCATCACCTGTCAGTACTTTGACAAGAGGCGGGGTCTTGCTCTGGGTGTAGTTACCACAGGTGAGACTCCTCCCACCTCACATCAGCACGTTCAAATAATCCTGCTCAATTTCGTAACAAGCTCCAAAACTACTTTTGAATTTACTGATAATAACGAAGAGCTTCATCAGGTTCAGCAACTGAAATATTGTTCCATATCATCCGAGTTGAAGCGTCATGGTTGTGGGGTGTGAGCATTTCATTAATGCCGTCTGTAGTGTTTTTACAATGTTTGGAATAAAAGCATTTTGTTATAACGTGTTTAATTACACAAATTCCATCTTCTGAATTGCTTGGGTTAAAGGCTGCTGGGTAACTGTGTTGTGTGTGTGTGTGTGTGTTTTCAGGTACCAGTGTGGGTGGGTTTCTCTACGCAACCTTGCAGAATGAGCTGATTGAGCTGTTTGGTCTGGAAGGTTGCCTGCTCATCATGGGAGCACTGTCCCTGAACCTGATGGCATGTGCAGGACCCATGCGACCTCTGAACTCTCCAGGCTATTACCTCAAGCAGAAAGCTGCGCTGGTGCACACGGACGAGCCTCTTTATGACAAACCCACCGCCGTCGTCATCACTGCCGCCGACAACCCCGACGCCGATCCCGCTCGCAAAAGCCCCGACGCTGCAACAAAGGAGCTCCTGATCACCGCGGAGACCAGAACCCCGGGACCAGAGTGGGGCACAATGCACTCCGCGGTGCTGCGCGTCATCAAGGCGAGCATGCGCGCACACAGGCGCTACGCGCGGCAGGCCGGCGGCTTCCTGCGGCTCCGCCCCTTCGCCGCGCTCTGCGTCTGCATCTTCCTGTTCAGCCTGGGCGCCTTCCCGCCAGTGCTCTTCATGGAGGACGTGGCCCAGAGCGCCGGCCTCTCCAAGCACGTGGCGGCGGTGCCACTGGTCTCCGTGGTGGCTGCGGCGACGGGCGTGGGGAAGCTGGCCCTGGGCGCTCTGGCGGATGCGCGTGGCGTGTGCACCCTGCACCTGTACGCGCTGACGGCGAGCGTCTCGGGCGTGGCCCTGCTGCTCGTGCCCGTCTCGCAGAGTTACGGCGGCCTGCAGGCGCTCTGCGCCGCCCTCGGCTTCTTCTCAGGCAACTGGTCGCTCACGCCCTACATCACCACGCGCATGGTGGGCGTGGAGCACCTCAGCCAGGCTCACGGCATCCTCATGTGCTTCGGCGGTTTTGGGATCATGCTGGGACCTCCCGTCGTAGGTACGGAGCGCGTCCGCGCGCAAACTGACACGCCCAAAGCAGACGCACAAACATCACTCCACAAACATCACGCCACAAACACCACTCCACTCCAGCGTATAAAACTGCTCCGAGACTCGCAAGCCTAGAGTTTGTAAGAGTTTATTAACAGAAATGAGTGCATTCTAGTCTGTGTGCTGATGTCATGAGTTAGGTGCTTCGGTTTTTAACTTCGTTATCTGTGTTAACTACTGAAGCGTGGGTCCTCACTCCTTTGCACATCAAAACTGACTTATGTACATAACACACCAGTAAACACACAACATACCAGTAAACATGTCTTCCCTGGCTAACTCTTCTTCCTGTCCCAGGCTGGCTATTTGACTGGACCCAGTCGTATGACCTGGCGTTCTACTTCAGCGGCTCCTGCGTGGTACTGGGTGGTGCGCTGCTGTTTCTGGCTACGCTGTCATGCTGGAATCTGGCGGAGAACAAGGACAACACCCCTGAAATGGAGGCCCCCTGTGAGCCAGAACTGAGAAACCCCTCTGACTGTGTCAAAGTGGCTTCTGTGGCCTGAACTGCCGTGATGTAGCCTTCAGCATGACCTTTGGCCTTTGACCCTTCTGGGTACTTAAAGCATTGTACCCATTTACACAGTTGTGCTTTTTCTTCAAGTTTTAGAAAATACGCACAAGTAGGTTTTGCGATTTTCTCTCCAATTTAATTCTTTTTATATTCTATATATTTTTAGTGACGATTAACTATATTTGCTGTATTTTGAAGTAAAATAATTATAACCTCATTTGAGGAGATTTGTACAAATCAGATACAATGTATTAATAGATAATTGTAGAGTTACTTATGCTTATTAGCAACAAATGGTGATTTTTGTATGATTCCTTCGCTCAAAATGATTGTATGTTTAGTCTGACCAGACTTGGTATCGCAGTACAAAGTATTGTGGATTGGAGACCACAAGCAATGCAATACATCACAGCCACTGGGAAATGATGTTCATGAATAATGTTGAGGCCCTGTGTTGGTCAGGTGAGGCACTCTGGGTAGTGGCCTCTCAGGGCTGGTCTCTCATAGGCTGTTCCCTGGGATACACATTCTATAGTTTTATGGATGATCTCTGTTTTATGATGCTTTTGGGAAACCCAGACCAGATCAGGATCCTGATAACTATACTTCCTTATCAGGAGACTGATCACTATACTTTCCTGTACTCTGTACTTCCTGATCAAGACCATGATCACTGCCCCTCCTGATCAAGACTTTGATGGATATACTTCCTGATCAGGACCCTTATGGATATATTTCCTGGTCACAATTCTTTTTTTTTTTTTTAATTAATGTTGAACCAAAGTTTCAAAGGAATTATCCTCATTCTTCCCAATGATGTACTGTAAAGAGAGAGAGAGAAAGAAAGAGTTCTTGTGCATTTTAAAGGAAGAACTTAATCTGTGTGAAATATCTCCCCAGGCATGTGTGGGCGTGTCCTACTTAAGCACAACCGGCCATTCACACGCAAGCATGGACAAACACATGAAAAGAGATGTGTGAAGGAACAATCAGAAACTTGTGCTGATATTTGTGTGTGTGTGTGTGTGTTTGTGTGTGTGTGTTTGTGTGTGTGTGTGTGTGTGTGTGTGTGTGTGTGTGTGTGTGTGTGTGTGTGTGTGTGTGTGTGTGTGTGTGTGTGTGTGTGACAAAGAAACTATTTTTTGTTGTTGTTTGTTGCTTTTAAGACTAAAGACTCTTCTTTGGAGTGTCTGAAATTGACATATCTTTTCTTTGTGTAATTGTCTTTTAAAATGCGTGTTCCAATGTTTGTGCATACCCTACTGTGAATTTCTTTTTTTATTTTTTTGTAATAAACGTGTCAAATTCAAAAACAACATAAAGGTCAAAGTCAAATGTTGAAGACATCACCAGCCTTCTGATGGTCTAGTGGGGACTAATAAGTGTTTATTTAATGTATTTGCTCAATTTTAACACATGTACAGTCATATCAAAAACTGCATATTCACTTTACTCGCCAGCCCTCTTAATTCTTACCCATAAACCGTCTGTGTTTTTAAGAGACCTTTCAAATAGGGCTACCGTAGCTAGGCTACTCCTCCGTAACCAAGACAACCACCCGGATTTAGACGCTGCTTCCATGGTGCCCATAGAAACACAATTTCAGTCACGTGACTCGTAACCTGTAAACAGCAATGGCCAGACGATCCGCAGATAGCAGTAACCATGCGTTTTGCGGATGAGTTTTAAATTCCACTACGGGAACTATATTTCCTATTAATTAAGCGGTCTCACTTGTCAAAGTTACGACACCCCGACGGCGCTGCCGGCGTTGATTAGATTAGATTAGCAGCTCACGTTAACGCTGCTCGTAATGCCGTGACGGACTGCGCTGGAATGCCGCTCGGATCAAAATGGGATCGAGCGCCTCAGTTCCACTCTGCGTGAGTAACGCTGCCCCACACAAATGTCGAGCACATCATCTCAGCTGATGCTAACTGGCTCAACAAAAGCACTTAACTCTTATAAATACCGAACTAAAAAGGACATGGCGTTTATACTGGTAAAAATCAGTCCGCTGTGGTCTCATTCACAGGAGCTCATACGAGCTCATGTTTTATTCTCACGTGTTTTGCTAAACTGCAGCGAAGCCCGGCGTCAGTGAGAGTCCTTAAGCGCCGTACTCGCGTGGAGCCCCGCGCGCAGGCTCCAGAGCCAGAGCGCGGGGCGGTGTTCGGTGTGCCGCTGGAGACACTCCGAGAGGCTGGGAAGATACAGCAGGGTGTGCCCCTGGTGCTCAAAAGCATGGTGGACTTCTTAGAGAAAAACGGTGAGCATGTGCAAAGCTGCCTTCTTATGGTCTATGTACACAGACTGCATGATAAAGCTAACATCAGTGTGTGTGTGTGTGTGTGTGTGTGTGCGTGCGTACAGGTCTGCAGCAGAGCGGTGTGTTCCGGGTGTGTGGGTCTGCTCGACACTGCCGGACACTCCGTGCGTGTTTGGATCGTGGGGAGTGTGTGGATCTGCACAGAGAAGATGTTCCCACAGTCGCCGGACTCCTCAAACTCTACTTGAGAGAACTGCCCTGTGGACTCATTCCACACACACACAGCAGACGCATGCAACAGGCCCTCACGGGTACACACACACACACACACACACACTCACACACACACACACAAACACAGCAGGCGCATGCAACAGGTCCTCACAGGTACACTCACACTCACACACACACACACACACACAGCAGACACATGCAACAGGCCCTCACGGGTACACACACACTCACACACACACACACAAACACAGCAGGCGCATGCAACAGGCCCTCACAGGTACACATACACACACAAACAAACAGTTGACCCTCACTACAGTTCATTCTTTGGCACGCCATGACTTTCTCTCACACGTCTCACAAGTGTGTCTGTGTGTGTGTGTGTGTGTGTATGTGCAGACTATGAGAGAGAGAGAGATAGAGAGAGAGAGATAGAGAGAGAGAGAGAGAGAGAGAGAGAGAGAGAGAGAGAGAGAGAGAGAGAGAGAGAGAGAGAGAGAGAGAGAGAGAGAGAGAGAGAGAGAGAGAGAGAGAGAGAGAGAGAGAGAGAGAGAGAGAGAGAGATAGAGAGAGAGAGAGAGAGAGAGAGAGAGAGAGAGAGAGAGACCTTACTGACCAATCTTGTAATGAACGGTCAGTGCTTCAGAAACCTTTATGATGACAATATCTAGGGCAAATTTACATTGTAGGAAACATAATTTAAAAAGTACAAACTCATTTACAATATAGAACAATATCGATTTATTTCTCAATAAGAAGAAGAAAAAGGTTTCTAAGTGCAATTTAAACCAAAGATTTATTCGAATAAGAATAAGAATACAGGGAATTTACAATTGCACTAAAAAAAAATAAGTAGCTTAGCATAGCATAGCATTCATAGGTTAGCATAGAATTAAAAAATTCATAACTTTTGAATCGCTTCTTGATTATACACATGAGCTTGCCTTGTAGCCTTCACACCAGGTATTTTCAGTATTGTACAAGGATTTTATGGAAGTTTTGGTCTGTGTATCTAACACGCTGTGTCATTAGCAAAAGACACAGGTTGGCTACTGGATAGCTGGTTTACCTGTTTTTGTAGCTTTTAGTCATGGATTCCAAAGAGTTGTGGAATGGCAGGTCTGAATAAATCCCTCTCGAGTTCTAGAACGGCGGTTTATAATGTTCTTACTGGAGTTGTGGAATGGCAGGTCTGAATAAATCCCTGGGTTCGAGTTCTAGAACGGCGGTTTATAATGTTCTTACTGGAGTTGTGGAATGGCAGGTCTGAATAAATCCCTCTCGAGTTCTAGAACGGCGGTTTATAATGTTCTTACTGGAGTTGTGGAATGGCAGGTCTGAATAAATCCCTCTCGAGTTCTAGAACGGCGGTTTATAATGTTCTTACTGGAGTTGTGGAATGGCAGGTCTGAATAAATCCCTTACTGGAGTTCTGGAATGGCAGGTCTGGTTTATAATGTTCTTACTGGAATGGCAGGTCTGAATGGAGTTCTAGAACGGCGGTTTATAATGTTCTTTCTGGAGTTGTGGAATGGCAGGTCTGAATAAATGGCAGGTCCCTCTCGAGTTCTAGAACGGCGGTTTATAATGTTCTTTCTGGAGTTGTGGAATGGCAGGTCTGAATAAATCCCTCTTGGGTTCGAGTTCTAGAACGGCGGTTTATAATGTTCTTACTGGAGTTGTGGAATGGCAGGTCTGAATAAATCCCTCTTGGGTTCTAGAACGGCGGTTTATAATGTTCTTACTGGAGTTGTGGAATGGCAGGTCTGAATAAATCCCTCTCGAGTTCTAGAACGGCGGTTTATAATGTTCTTACTGGAGTTGTGGAATGGCAGGTCTGAATAAATCCCTCTTGGGTTCTAGAACGGCGGTTTATAATGTTCTTACTGGAGTTGTGGAATGGCAGGTCTGAATAAATCCCTCTTGGGTTCTAGAACGGCGGTTTATAATGTTCTTACTGGAGTTGTGGAATGGCAGGTCTGAATAAATCCCTCTTGGGTTCTAGAACGGCGGTTTATAATGTTCTTACTGGAGTTGTGGAATGGCAGGTTGAATAATGTTCTTACTGGAGTTGTGGAATGGCAGGTCTGAATAAATCCTCTCGGGTTCTCGGTTTATAATGTTCTTACTGGAGTTGTGGAATGGCAGGTTTATAATGTTCTTACGGTTTATAATGTTCTTAGTTGTGGAATGGCAGGTCTGAATAAATCCCTCTTGGGTTCTAGAACGGCGGTTTATAATGTTCTTACTGGAGTTGTGGAATGGCAGGTCTGAATAAATCCCTCTTGGGTTCTAGAACGGCGGTTTATAATGTTCTTACTGGAGTTGTGGAATGGCAGGTCTGAATAAATCCCTCTCGAGTTCTAGAACGGCGGTTTATAATGTTCTTACTGGAGTTGTTTATGGCGAGTTCTTACTGGAGTTGTGGAATGGGCAGGTTTATAATGTTCTTACTGGAGTTGTGGAAATCCCCTCTTGGGTTCTAGAACGGCGGTTTATAATGTTCTTACTGGAGTTGTGGAATGGCAGGTCTGAATAAATCCCTCTTGGTTTATAATGTTCTAGAATGGCAGGTCTGGCGGTTTATAATGTTCTTACTGTAGTTGTTAAATGGCAGGTACGAATAACTCCCACTCGCATTCTAGAACGGCGGTTTATAATGTTCTTTCTGGAGTTGTGGAATGGCAGGTCTGAATAAATCCCTCTCGAGTTCTAGAACTGGAGTTGTGGAATGGCAGGTCTGCGGTTTATAATGTTCTTACTGGAGTTGTGGAATGGCAGGGAATAAATCCCTCTCGAGTTCTGAATAAAATGGAATGGGAGGTCTGAATAAATCCCTCTTGAGTTCTAGAACGGCGGTTTATAATGTTCTTACTGGAGTTGTGGAATGGCAGGTCTGAATAAATCCCTCTCTAGGAGTTCTAGAATGGCAGGTTTATAATGTTCTTACTGGAGTTGTGGAATGGCAGGTCTGAATAAATCCCTCTTGGAGTTCTAGAACGGCGGTTTATAATGTTCTTACTGGAGTTGTGGAATGGCAGGTCTGAATAAATCCCCTTGGGTTCTGGGTTCTAGATGGCACGGCGGTTTATAATGTTCTTACTGGAGTTGTGGAATGGCAGGTCTGAATAAATCCCTCTTGGGTTCTAGAACGGCGGTTTATAATGTTCTTACTGGAGTTGTGGAATGGCAGGTCTGAATAAATCCCTCTCGAGTTCTAGAACGGCGGTTTATAATGTTCTTACTGGAGTTGTGGAATGGCAGGTCTGAATAAATGGAATGGGCTCCCTCTCGAGTTCTAGAACGGCGGTTTATAATGTTCTTACTGGAGTTGTGGAATGGCAGGTCTGAATAAATCCCTCTCGAGTTCTAGAACGGCGGTTTATAATGTTCTTACTGGAGTTGTGGAATGGCAGGTCTGAATAAATCCCTCTCGAGTTCTAGAACGGCGGTTTATAATGTTCTTACTGGAGTTGTGGAATGGCAGGTCTGAATAAATCCCGGTTTATAATGTTCTTACTGGAGTTGTTCTAGAACGGCGGTTTATAATGTTCTTACTGGAGTTGTGGAATGGCAGGTCTGAATAAATCCCCCTGGGTTCTAGAACGGCGGTTTATAATGTTCTTACTGGAGTTGTGGAATGGCAGGTCTGAATAAATCCCTCTCGAGTTCTAGAACGGCGGTTTATAATGTTCTTACTGGAGTTGTGGAATGGCAGGTCTGAATAAATCCCTCTTGGGTTCTAGAATGGCAGTTCAGAATGATTCTCCCTATCTGGACATTTAAATTGGCAGATCCATACAGTGGAGCTACAAGGTATCACATTGGACCCCATCACCTAATAATTTAATTGTTTTAGGGCCCCTGTCAGTCACAGGCCCTTATCATCCTAACTCCACTCCTCCAACCGCCCCACCCCGACACCTAAGACTCCATGTGCTGAGCCGGCGGTGGGCATTGGGAACATTTGGTCCTTCATTAACACATACCCTGGGGAACCAGAGAGGCAGTGCTGAAAGCTCCTGTAGCTCAGAGCCTGTTAGCCTGCTAGCCTATTAACCTGCTAGCCATCTAGCCTGCTAGCCTGTTAGGCTTCTAGCCTGCTAGCCTGCTAACCTTTTAGCCTGTTAGGCTTCTAGCCGTCTAGCCTGCTAGCCTGCTAACCTTTTAGCCTGTTAGGCTTCTAGCCGTCTAGCCTGCTAGCCTGTTAGGCTTCTAGCCTGCTAGCCTGTTAGCCTGCTAGCCTGTTTGCCACCTCACTGCTGTGACAATGTGTTGTAGGAGGTAGTGTGTTGTTCCCAGCAGACCTGATAAACTACACATTATTTAATGTTCATCCTCCAAGTAAACACAACTGAATGTATGTATGCAAGTGTGTGTGCGCGCGCATGTGTTTACAGACGTGCATGTGTTTACAGACGTGCATGTGTTTACAGACGTGCATGTGTTTACCCTGTGTGACCAACTGTCTGACCTTTGTAGCAGCTTTGAGTGGCCCCTGTGTGGAGGGTGCATTCTGTGATCAAGCCAAATTCCAGACACCACATGGGGGGGTGATGGGGGGTGATGGGGGATGGGGGGTGGGGTCTTCCAGACAGAGTGGAAAGAGAGAAAAACAGGCAGACGGATAGACGAGAGGGCTCTGGGTTTCGTTGGTGAGAGCCAGAAGCTTATTTGATCCTGTCATTTCATCATAAACAGGACTATTAATACCATTCCACCATGTTTGGCACTGAGGTTCCCAGGTGCCTCTAATGCTACGCTCCACCTCTGACCCTGACACAAACCCACACAAACAACAAGAACACCACACACACACCACACACACACACACACACACACATTTGCAGCTGACACAGCAATGTGCTGCTCAAATAGAAATATGCAGGTATGTAGATGATATAGACATGGTAGGCATGAGGAAGGTATGACTGACCAGCTGTCTGCTCATCTGTCTGTCTGCTCATCTGTCTGTGTGTTCATCTGTCTGTCTTGTTCATCTGTCTGTCTGTTCAGCTGTCTTTTCATCTGCATGTCTGTCAGTGTATGTCTGTTTCGGTATGTATACACATGGGAGTCTATTAGAATCTAGTAGATGGGATCAAGTACGTTGGATCGAGTACATTGGATCAGTGGGAATTTGGGTCAGTTTAGGTTATTCAGTGATCTGCTGAGTACTTTTGGAATTGTATAAAAAAGCCTTTTATATGAAATTGTGATGCTTGTTTTTGTTTTTCTTTGTGACAGTCACTTTTATTACCTCATTTTTTCATTGCAATGTAATACTGGGTGGGAGAGGTGTAATGTTTTAATACGCTAAGCCCAGTAAAATGACATGGGTGACCATGCCTTGTAGACACCACAAGGATGTTGACTTCATGGACTTTTAACCACTGTGTTTTTCTGCTTTTTAAACAAAGCGTTTAAGTGTGGTTTTGTGTACACTGTACTAAGCGATTAGGATATAATGGTGTTTTAAGGTGTCATATACCGTAGTGTGTCTTGAGCATTTTCTAACCTGTGTGTAGTGTCCCTGAAGGCCCCCGGACGCTGGAGGAGCAGGCCATGTGCAACATCCTTACTCTGCACCTGCTGCAGAAGCACACACATCTGATTCCCAACACTCACACACACACACATCTGATTCCCAACACTCACACACACACACATCTGATTCCCAACACTCACACTCACACACATCTGATTCCCAACACTCACACACACACACATCTGATTCCCAACACTCACACTCACACACACACACATCTGATTCCCAACACTTACACTCACGCCAGCTATAATACACACCAAGTCACAAGCAGTGTCAGCCTCACCACACACACCCAAAACATCACACACCCCATAAACACTACATATAGCCAAAATACTACAGACACCCTAAAAACTACACACACCTCAAACACCACACACACCCCAAACACCACACATACCCCAAACACCACACACACCCCAAACACCACACACACCCAAAACATCACACACCCCATAAACACTACATATAGCCAAAATACTACAGACACCCTAAAAACTACACACACCTCAAACACCACACACACCCCAAACACCACACATACCCCAAATCACATACATCCCCTTAATGCTGCACATATCCCAAACACCACATATACCCCAAATAACACACACCCCATAAATGCTACACACTCCCCAACCACACATGCCCTAAACCCCATACACCCCTTAAATGCTACACACATGCCAAACACCACACACCTACTAAATGCTACACCCGCCCCAAACACTACACATACCCGAAACACCATACACCCCTTAAATGCTATGCACACACCCCCAAACAGCACACACCCACTGAATGCTACACGCACTCCAAATACCACATATACCCCAAACATCACACACTCCCAAAACACTGCACACACCCCAAACACCACACACCCCTTAAATGCTACACACACCCCAAACACCACACACCCCTTAAATGCTACACACACCCCAGACATTACACACCGCCTAAATGCTACACACACTCAAAACACCACACAAACACAAAACACCACACACACCACACACACACTGAATTCCACACACAGTGAGGACTCTGCGCTGTCCCCCTCTCATCTCACTGGCATGACATCACTGCAGAGGGTAAGAAATGCACGTATGGGTGTGTGTGCACGTATGGGTGTGTGCACGTATGGGTGTTTGCACGTATGGGTGTGTGCACGTATGGACGTGTGTGCACGTATGGATGTGTGTGCACGTATGGGTGTGTGTGCACGTATGGATGTGTGTGCATGTATGGACGTGTGTGCACGTATGGACGTGTGTGCACGTATGGATGTGTGTGCACGTATGGGTGTGTGTGCACGTATGGATGTGTGTGCACGTATGGATGTGTGTGCACGTATGGGTGTGTGTGCACGTATATGGGTGTGTGTGCGTGTATGGGTGTGTGTGCGTGTATGGGTGTGTGTGCGTGTATGGACGTGTGTGCACGTATGGACGTGTGTGCACGTATGGATGTGTGTGCACGTATGGGTGTGTGTGCACATATGGATGTGTCCACGTATGGGTGTGTGTGCACGTATGGGTGTGTGTGCACGTATGGGTGTGTGTGCGCGTATGGGTGTGTGTGCACATATGGATGTGTGTGCGTGTATGGGTGTGTGTGCACGTATGGGTGTGTGTGCACGTATGGACGTGTGTGCACGTATGGACGTGTGTGCACGTATGGGTGTGTGTGCACATATGGATGTGTCCACGTATGGGTGTGTGTGCACGTATGGGTGTGTGTGCACGTATGGACGTGTGTGCACGTATGGATGTGTGTGCACGTATGGATGTGTGTGCACGTATGGGTGTGTGTGCGTGTATGGGTGTGTGTGCATGTATGGATGTGTCCACGTATGGGTGTGTGTGCACGTATGGGTGTGTGTGCACGTATGGGTGTGTGTGCGTGTATGGATGTGTCCACGTATGGGTGTGTGTGCATGTATGGATGTGTCCACGTATGGGTGTGTGTGCACGTATGGGTGTGTGTGCACGTATGGGTGTGTGTGCATGTATGGGTGTGTGTGCACGTATGGGTGTGTGTGCACGTATGGGTGTGTGTGCGTGTATGGGTGTGTGTGCACGTATGGGTGTGTGTGCACGTATGGATGTGTGTGCACGTATGGGTGTGTGTGCACGTATGGGTGTGTGTGCGTGTATGGATGTGTGTGCACGTATGGGTGTGTGTGCACGTATGGGTGTGTGTGCGTGTATGGGTGTGTGTGCACGTATGGATGTGTGTGCAACTTATTTACATCAATATTGGCTTATTTCTCAGCAGTCTTATAGTCAGCTTACTGTGTGTGATGTCGCCATGGCTGGGGCCAATGATGTGAGCGCTAGTCCACCCACGACAGCAGGGACACCCCTACAATCTAGCAGGTATGATCTACCTGTATACAACCGGGTACAGTATATACACCACCCTGGTACAGTATATAACACCACCCGGGTACAGTATATACACCACCCTGGTACAGTATATACACCACCCTGGTACAGTATATAACACCACCCGGGTACAGTATATACACCACCCTGGTACAGTATATAACACCACCCTGGTTCAGTATATAACACCACCCTGGTTCAGTATACACTCACTGGCCACTTTATTAGGTACACCTGTCCAACTGCTCATTGTCAAATGTCGAATCAGCCAATCACATGGCAGCAACTCAATGCATTTAGGCATGTAGACATGGCCAAGGGATCTGCTGCAGTTCAAACTGAGCATCAGAATGGGGAAGAAAGGTGATTTAAGTGACTATAAAGAGAAAATATCCAGTGAGCGGCAGTTCAGTGGTGGTGCAGTGGTGTGGGGGATATTTTCCTGCCACACTTTGGGCCCATTGGTACCAACTGAGCACAACCTACCTGAGTATTGTTGCTGACCATGTCCATCCCTTTATAACCACAGTGTGCCCATCTTCTGATGGCTACTTCCAGCAGGATAACGCACCATGTCATAAAGCGCGAATCATCTCAGACTGGTTCGACAGTGAGTTCACTGTACTCGAATGGCCTCCACAGCCACCAGATCTCAGTCCAACAGAGCACCTTTGGGATGTGGTGGAACGGGAGATTCACATCATGGATGTGCAGCCCACAAATCTGCAGCAACTGCGTGATGCTGTCATGTCAATATGGACCAGACTCTCTGAGGAATGTTTACAGTACCTTGTTGAATCTATGCCACGAAGGATTAAGGCAGTTCTGTATGCAAAAGGGGGTCCAACCCTGTACTAGCAAGGTGTAGCTAATAACGTGGCTGGTGAGTGTATAACACTGGTCTGTCTCTGTCTCTTGTTCCAAAACATGTTAGTTCCACTTTCACAGTTTCACACACACACACATGCACAAACATAACCGAAAATAATATGATTCATATCCGTGTAGCACAGGAAATGTAACACTTCTCCAAACCCCTGTCTGATATAAACATCATTAAGTGTAACTCAGAACATTGCAGGTAGAATTACACACATACACACACCTGTCTTGGTCTAAAGTAGTACTCCAGACACAAGCACATATTGATGTGTAAAGTCTCTAATGGTCATTCTCATACTCCACTGCATATACAGAAGCACAACTGGGTGATTATCAGAGCTAATCTGACCCACCTGTCTCTGTCTCTGATCTGATTACTTATTACCCTCTCTCTAATTGTCTCAGTCTCTCTCTTACTGTCTCACCCTCTCTCTAACTGTCTCAGTCTCTCTCTTACTGTCTCACCCTCTCTCTAACTGTCTCAGTCTCTCTCTTACTGTCTCATTGTCTCTCTTAATTTCTCACCCTCTCTATTACTGTCTCACTGTCTCTCTTACTCTCACCCTCTCTCTTACTGTCTCAGTCTCTCTCTTACTGTCTCTCTTACTGACTCACCCTCTCTCTTACTGTCTCACTATCTCTTACTGTCTCACCCTCACTCTTTCTGTCACACTGTCTCTCTTACTGTATCACACTCTCTCTTACTGTCTCGCTGTCTCTCTAACTGTCTCACTCTCTCGTGCTTTCTCTTTCTCTCTCTCTCTCACACTGTTACTGTGACACTTTTTTCCACTCTTTCACACACTGTCTCACACACTCTTTCTGTCTCATACATTCTCTCACTTTCCTGATCCTGTCTCATTCACTCTCTCATTGTTTCTTCTTTCTTTCATTCTCTCCCTCTCATTCTCTTTCTCTCTAGATCCTGTCTACCCAATCAGTCCTACCTCAGACGCTCACTCACGGTAAAGAGCATGTGTGTGTGTGTCTGTGTGTGTGTGTCTGTGTGTGTTTGCATGGTGTTGACTGTCTGAAATATTTAATTGCATTGCTTGTGTGTGTGTTTCACAGAGCCTGTCCCTCCAGCTGCATTCTCTGAAGCCAGCCAACATTCCAAACACACACTCACACACTCCACACACACAGACAAACACCCCCCACATACATTCATACACTCCACACACACACTCAAACACCCCCCACACACACTCAAACGCCACACACATACACTCAAACATTCCAAACATGCACTCAAACGCAACACACACACACTCGGACACCTCAGACACACACGCAAGACACCAGCCACACACACACCCCATACTGCCAGTCACATGGCCAGAGTGGCACCACACACACACACAGCAGCCAGACATGCAGCACACACCCACAGGCACGAGTCCAGAAACACAACACAAAGTGTGACGCCACCCGCAGACACTCTCACACACACACACACACGCACACACACACACGCACACTCACACACACACGCACACACACACACACGCTCACACACCTCGACCGTCAGCTCCTGCTCTGATACTGGGAGCCCCACTGCTGTGAGGCGCGACACTCCACCCGCTCCACCTGCTCCACCCGCTCCACCTGCACCACCTGCTCCACCCGCTCCACATGCTCCACCTGCTCCACCCGCTCCACATGCTCCACCTGCTCCATCTGCACCACCCGTTCCACCTGCTCCACCCGCTCCACATATTCCACCTGCTCCACATGCTCCACCTGCACCACCTGCTCCACATGCTCCACCCGCACCACCTGCTCCACCCGCTCCACATGCTCCACCCGCACCACCTGCTCCACCCGCTCCACCTGCTCCACCTGCTCCACCCGCTCCACATGCTCCACCTGCTCCATCTGCACCACCCGTTCCACCTGCTCCACCCGCTCCACATGCTCCACCTGCTCCACATGCTCCACCTGCACCACCTGCTCCACATGCTCCACCCGCACCACCTGCTCCACCCGCTCCACATGCTCCACCCGCACCACCTGCTCCACCCGCTCCACATGCTCCACCCGCTAACAAGCAGACGGCCCGTCTCCGCACTGAGCAGCCCGGCTCCAGACGCAGGGGTAAAACCATGCAGGGGTCTGTTGTTTTAGTTTTATCTGTTGAAACCAACACAGCGCTATGTGGATAGACCCTTCAGGGAGGGAGCATCCTGGAATACATGCTTATAAACTCCTATTGTGCCTGT
Organism: Brachyhypopomus occidentalis; assembly: GCA_020368025.1. Taxonomy (NCBI): domain Eukaryota; kingdom Metazoa; phylum Chordata; class Actinopteri; order Gymnotiformes; family Hypopomidae; genus Brachyhypopomus; species Brachyhypopomus occidentalis. Next base: position 1,149,910 of record JAGXOD010000017.1, read on the forward strand.
AGAACACACTAATGGCCCTGGGTACAGGGACCGAATGTGTGGCACTTGCTGACTTCTCACCTCTGTTGTTCTCTGCAGTTCCTGTGTGGAAAGTCACCAGTACCAGTGCAGCCCTGAGTAAGGATTTAGGCAGTGAGCGAGACCCCGCCTCCTCTGTTCCATCCAGCCAATCACACAGCACGTAGGAGGATCCCTGCATTTAAACTGTGTTTCAGTCCATGTTGTGACAGCAGAAACGTGCTTACATGGCTCTGTGTGTGTATGTGTGTGTGTGTGTGTGTCTGTGTGTCCAGCAAGGTCTCTCTGCAACGTCGCCATGTTCACACTCTCAAACCAGCAGTCAAGAGTTTTGAGAAGCCCTTTCAGCTCAGCCCCAGTCACAAGGTGTGTGAAAATGTGTGTGTGTGTGTGTGTGTGTGTGTGTGTGTGTGTGTCAGAGGCTATATTTTTTGTTCCCTTCTGTTGAGGTATTTCTGTGCTGGAGAGACTCTACACCAAACCTCACTACTCTGCACAGGCTGTACACGGTGTTAAAGGGTCACAGCGTGATGAGGGGAATCTCATCACGGTCCTCAGAAAAGACCGCCGGCATCTCAAAGGTACCAGCTGGGGCGAGAACAACCCTGGAAAATAAAAATGAGGTTATTACAATAATCAGGTAATAATCAGTGTGCTAACACTTTTATTATAGGGTTGAGATCGAGACTGTGCATGAATGGAGTGAAACGGCCGTGCAGTTCCACTACTGCACAGCAGGGGGAGACAAAGCTCAGTGTGACTCAGCCTAAACCAGCTATGGAAGACACTGTGAACATGGTAGCAGAGTGCCTTAAAGAAAAACGCCTGGAACTAAACATACCACAGCACATACAGGTACACACACACTTTCCAGCAATATTATTATATTTATGTGAAGATGATTTTATATATATATATGTGTGTGTGTGTGTGTGTGTGTGTGTGTGTGTGTGTTGATATGCGTGTAGGATATGTCTCAGGTCCAACTGGCTCTGGAGAAGAATGCCCTGCAGAAGTGTCTACTCTATTATGAGAGTCTTCACGGCAGGCCGGTGAGTCAACACACACACACACACACACACACACACACACACACACACACACACACACACACACACACACACACACACACACACACACACACACACACACACACACACACACACACACAACACACAGCACTTCAACCAAAACTCTTGCAACTCTTGCCAAAACCACATTATTGCATCCAAACTCTACACACAAATATCAGGTGAACAGCCTTTCCCATGTGGCAACTACACACTAATGTGACAAATGGCAAACACCACCACCATTTGTGGGAGTGTTCAGTGTGTAGTCTACTGTAAAGGTCTGTCAGAGGCCTCACTTATACATGAATATTCACAAGTATACAGGTTATTTCTGCATATTCAATACATTTACGCCATAACGTAAAACACAATTACACGGGGAAGGTTTATTTTGGTCTTGCAACACATGCTGTATGTACTGTAAACAATTAACAAAAACAAAAAAAACAAAATAGGCTTGTAACTCCAGCATAGTACGTTAGGGGGCGTCCTGTCTCGCTGTTGGGTCTTGCTACAAGATCTCATCAACATCACAGGCGATGTCAATACTGTGTGGCACAGGGACACTGGACTATCAGTGAGTGGAGAGCAGAGCATGCTTGCACAAATTCATAGCACAGTTATTTCACACCATCACTGGCCCAGTGCAGACAGGCTCACTGAATGGATGTTGCTGATGGTGTTGCCAGTATTGATGTAGCTGTTGTAGTTGTTGTTGTAGTTGTTGGAAGCGTATGCTGTTGTTTGCTCTGACCGTGTTGACCAATGTCCCTTTCTGTTCTGAGGTGGACAGCCGTCTTCGTCCCCCCAGGAAGTGGTAGTCTAGTAGTGCAAAAACATGATGTAGTATGTATAGAGGACAGGTCTGCTTATCTGTTCTCATTTTGAAATGTCTGGATGATGCTACAGTACAGCAGCACAGATTAGGTTGGACTCTTTGCTGTAAGCGTTGGCCACAGCGCCATACCGCCACCGACCACCAGAGGGAGCCTGTGAGGCAATCAAGCCTAATAAGCCTCACCTGGTGGCCAGGCGTTATAGAGCCTGGGAAATCAGACTCGCGTTGTTGAGTCTTTTATTCAGTGTTCCGACGTTCAGACCGGCCGGTAATTCTCGGTAGGGTCTCTGTCTGATCTTCCTCGGGTCGCTCCTGGTTCTTTGCTATTTTGTTCTCCGTGTATTGATTTTTTTGATTGGGGAATTGGTCTGGTCTTAAGTTGGTCCTTCCTCAGTGTTTGAGAGAGCCAGTTTTTCCCCTTTGGGTCCTACTGCTAACAAGCACCTGTGGTGGCTTATACCCTCTGCTGTACCACCCAAGACGGCCAGGGTCTACGTTACATTTACCTCCAGAGAACTCAACCAGAGTGGCTCTGATCTCCTACGTTCTGGTTGCTCATTCTCGTCCTCATCATCTCCGTGCAGTATTGGACTCCAATGATGTGCAAACCAAGATGTGCAACTTGTGGCCATTATATAGATATTAGGCTCTGATGTCTAAAGGTTTGTAAAAAAAAAAACTAGCTAGAGGTGTTTTAACCTGTGAGCACTGGGCTATTTTGTAGATGGGTGTAGCCGTTGCGTGGGCTTGTGTTGTCTTGTGTAAAGAACTGTTTAATGTTTTTCAAAAAAAGTTAGTGATGGGCAAGTGAAGCACCGAAACTTTCCTAACAATTGTGCCCAAAAAGATCCGAAGCTTCAGTGACTGTGACCTCTGGTGGACAACTGACGCCATAGCACCCTCTAAAGAGCACCACTGGAGCAATGGCACTGTTTCAGTCCTGTGACCGCATTAAAAGTTCAGAAAAGTCTGAGTGGTCATTCAAGTGTTTTGTTCATTCATACCAAATGATTGTCATTACAATAAATATGCAGATGCTCCACATACTCTAACACATTCCATGTTAACCCATCCAATAAATGCGAATTATATTAAGGGCTAAATGTTGGTTATGTGTAATGATATATATATATATATAGCTGGTATGGAACCAAACCACTCAAACTTCCAGCTGTCATTGGCTGAGAACGCATTGTAACATTTTGAATCAATGAAGCGGAACGAATCTTTGAACGTCATCGGTCACGTGCCACTGGTGTTTAGACACGAGCTCCGACACAGCATTTCGAATGTCTGTTTTCTGATGACCTGTCGGAGGTGTTTGTTACCTCCTGACCTGTTAGAGGGGTGTTTGGGCTGGAACAGAATGAAAAATGTAGACCTGCGTGGAGCTAGTTGGAAAGCCCAGGTTTGTGTTTTCCCCACAGAAGTACAGAGAGGAGAGGAGTGTGATGAGACATTTGTACGACCGCTATCGCTTGGTGAAGCAGGTGTTATACAGCTCAAACACACAGACCAACGCCACTGTAGGACTCTCACTCCTCGCCATACACTACACGCCAGGGGTGTCCAAGTGTCACGTTCACATTTTCACCGGCTCGCGTTCAAATCCGGCGCCTCTGTTGACCGCAGCATTTTATATTTCACCAGAAGGTGGGGCACTAGACTTCAAAAAAGCTATTTTATATTTCACCAGAAGGTGGCACTAGACTCCAAAAAAGCTATTTTATATTTCACCAGAAGGTGGCAGTGTATACTATACTATATACTATATACACTGCCCCGCAATGTCAGACTGATGGCCACATGTTCACCTCACCAAATCTGGCCCTAACTGCAAAACGTTTGGACACCCCTGCTATAAGCTGTTGTGTTTAATGAAGTAAACACTCCAGCTGTTTAACAAACGCATATTTTAAACTTTCCTTTTAGAATTAGTCCAATTCTTGTGTCAGTGACTGTGCTTAGGACTAGAGGATCATTTTAGTGTAGGTGTGACGATACAGGGAGAGGGTGGTTCAAATATTCAGATGTTTGACGCTTTCTGTCATCTCCAGAGTAATTTTACCTTCATCTCACAGCTGGACAAACATACAGTTTCAACAAATGATACACACACCATCCACAGGTACACACAAACACACACACAAGGTATTTACATATATGGAACCTCGGGTCCTTACTGCATGTATATATGCATGCTTGTATGTGTGTTTGTACATATGTGTGTGTGTGTGTGTGTGTGGCTCAAGGGTGGAGCTCCTAAGGCAGATGAAAAAGGTGCAGGAAGAGAAGAGACAACTGAGGAAGATTCTGAAACAGTACAAGGAGACATTTGTCTCAAACACTGGCAGGTATACAAACACACACACACACACACACACACAGTAAGGAATTATGCAGCTCTCATCCACACACAGCTTTATTGAATTTGTTGAACAGTCACATTGGTTTTCAGAAACACGTTAAGAAACTCAAACAATAAGAGATAAAATACCCAATCACGTAACAGCATCTGCCAAAGGTTATTACAGTGTGAGCGCCACCTGCAGGAGAGGGGGGGGTTACAACAGTGCGGGGGCATTAACACAGGCCAGGCTGAGTAGCTCCCCTGTACACGAATGTACAGCGAGTGTGTAAAGGTTCAGTCTGGATCGTCAGTGAAACGTCAATCATGCATGACGGAGGGAAGGAGTGGCCTTTCTAAGACCCACCCCTCAAGCATCTCCCATGCCTTCTTCATTAAAGGAACCCACAGAGGGAGGACTGGGTTACTATGGCGATGGAATATGAGCGGTACAAAGCTCTGAAGGCCAGACTGAGACAGCTGGGAAACACCCTGGGGACAGCTGCGAGCCCCCAAACGCGCACGCCGTCCGCCACATGAGGGCGCCGTGCTTGTCAAACACACCTGTGGAACAGACCCCGCCTCTCACAGCAAGCGCTGGACCAGATGGGCATGGCCTGCTTCAACCTGGGCAGAACCGCCTGTGTAAGGGCGGAGTCAGGCTAAATCATGTGCCATGCTAACAAGCCAGCAACATTTATTTATCTTTTTGAACGAAGAAAACAGGAAATCTTGTAATAAAAGAGCTGCTTATTTTTTTAATGCTCTCTAGTCTACACTCCGCAAGATGGAAACTTTAATTTCTTTAATAAATCTAATCTATGTCAAATACACAATGAAACATTACAAAATAACCTTGGCAAGTTCTCTTTTTAACTTTAGGTTTTTTGTTTTTTTTTAATCAGATATTTACGATACTTCACAGTGACAGCAACACTCTTCATTTCCAGTTAATTGAGTCTTCAATTTGGTTAACACTGCTCCCTGCGGCCCGTGGAGGGTCAGGGGTCGCGGTGGTGGTGACCTCTCTGCAGGGCCACCCTGCAACTCGTGCTGGGGGGGGACGCAGCGGGGCAGTGGAACCCTCGCGTTTGCCCCGGCGGCTCTGACACACCTGTGGCAGGTGGGCGGTTCTGCCCTGCCTCCCCTGCTCAGGTGTGTTTAGACTGGAACAGCCTATGAGAGCACTGGCTGGCTAAGTCGTCCCCGGCAACACAGTTTGACTGTGCCTTAGCTGTTTCTACGGTGATCAATGTCTTACCCAAAAATAAACATGCTTCAATTCTGGTTGAGTCTTTTTTTTTTATAGGCTACCAAAAACAGTAGTTGCGACTGAAGGATAAAAAGTTTTCAAACATAAGATATGTTTACGTAAGTACTTTCTTCTAGCCACAAGGGGGTGCTGTTTTCTGAGCGACATCACAAGTGAATGGCTTATGTAAAGTATAGTCTAATCCTCTCAAACTCAGTATTGTTAAAGGGGGTCGGTCTGTATATGCTACTGCAGACACTGATAGGGCTTATGGGTAATATTACACAGCCACAGGCAAGCAACGCCATATTTGAGTGACAAAATTTTAGAGTCACTGTTACTGAACTCAAACATGTGGTAGAACTTTTATCCTGAAATCCAATAAATACAGCAAGGAGGTTAACAGAACAATTTACATATAGTTTAGGTATAAGAAGAAAGACGTACTAGAATCAGAAACCTGTAGTTAAGGCTTGGACACCACGAGCCTCTTCTGCACAGCTGCATCAGTGCTGAGGTGGTACATGTGGTTAACGGGTTACTACTGCCCCACCATCACAGGATCACCTAGCAACGGATGCTGTGGATACCTCAGCCGTTGGTACCCGTGTTGTGTTGAATCTAGTTTTGGTGGCTTTGATCGTCTTCTTGGGTGACCCCAGTTACGGGCCGATCTGTGCCATCATCGTTGTGTGTTCAGGTGTGTTAAATTCAGTTCCCATAAACAGTTCTCCTCCTAATACCTTTGGCGTACAGCAACACAGCTTTGAGGTTCTGAACACGTCTAAAAGTGTTAACAGGAAACAACACGTACACTATAAACAATCAAGAATAATCACTGCAGACTGATCCAACACAGAATCTCTCTCACACACACACATTCTTGCATTCTTCCAGAAAATAAACTGCAGTTCCAGTGAAAACAGAATAGCAAAAATAACAAAGTTAAAGGAGAACTGCAATAATACTGCGAAAGCAAAAGTGTCTGAAGGGTGGTAACCATCGGGGGAAGGGTGGTAACCATCGGAACTCGGGGGACGGATGCTGAAGGACGTTGAGCTGGAGTCTGACCAGGACACTTCAGCAGACCTTCTCCTGGATTTAAACGTCACACAGACAGCAGAGATTCTGGACATGCGTCTGGACGAGATTTAATCTGGTTAAGACGTTAAAACTAGCCAGTAGAAGTTTGTCTGGGGGCTAAATGTCACTGCACGTCACGCTTCTCTGATCACAACGTCAGTGTAAATCAGTCCTGACAGGTTTGCGAATCTGCACGTACACAGGCGGTGTTACTTCCAATGAAACGGGGAGTGTCCAACATTCTCACCTGCAGGGTGGGGGGGGGGGGGCATAAGCAGATAAGGCGGAGTAGACAAACCCCAGCTGAGGGGACTGTGGTGTGTGTGTGTGTGTGTGTGAGTGGGGCTTGTTGCTGGACCAAGGGCAGTCTGACACGGTCACAAAGGGCTTTATGGTGTTTCTAAATTCTGCATTTTTTCTCTCTCCTTCCTCTTCCAGTTTTTCGAGACGAGAACTTTGTGACCAGGCAGGAACAGACAGGGTCGTTTTCTGGAGTTGACTAGGTTAGATTTGGACCCCTGTGGCCACCGTACAGACTGTGGTGCAGTAACCTCGGGAGGCGACAGGAGGATGGTGTCCAGAAGTGGGTGGAGCGAGCAGGGGCTACAGCCAGCCTGGCGTAGCTGATGGTGTATGCTAGCTCCCACACAGGCGTGGGCGTCAGGGCCCAGCGTGCCTGAGCAGACGTGGCTGGCAGGGTTCGAGACACGTGACATGTCTACTGGGTGTAGCAGGAGCTGGAGGAGTGTTTGAGCACGTCTGCTGCGACTCTGCGAGTATGTGTGTGTGTGTGTGTGTGTGTATTCGTGGTTTACGTTAATATTTTGCCTCCAGACATTCTGGGGCCAGGCCCAGAGTGGGTGTGTCATCTGGAAACACTGGAAATCGCGTCTAAGTCTGTTCCAGTTAGCATCCGGAGCTAATTCTGCATCCTGACGTTGAGTGTCCTAAATGTGGTGCTGGGGTTTTACTACGGTACC